>JAAXNX010000806.1:0-22912 GCA_036491905.1 Folsomia manolachei | reverse complement strand
TAGAAAGAAAGTAAAATTGTCATTCTTACCTCATCATCATCTGCACTGCCTGACATGCGGTTGGCGAAGAGCGTCAAAAGCATGGTAAAGTTCAAGGGTCCCTGAATAAATTAAAAATAAAACAAATAAATAATTATAACATTCATTAATTCATATAAACCACCCATGAAATGATTCCTTCAAACTTACTGTCGCTTCGCCTAATAGTTCGTCCAGTTCTTTATCGCTGACCATTTTACCCAAAGCGTCGAATGTCTGTCTCAGATCGCTCTTACCGATGACGCCATCCTTGTCAGCTACAGCGGAATTATAAGAAAAAAACATGAATAACGGTGCTTTACTGTCATCCGAAGATTTTTTGCAATCATACTTACCGTCCATCATTTGGAAAGCCTGGAGAAAGTAGACAAATCAGTTTAAGTAAAATATTTGAACTTGCATGAACAACTGGAAATGTTTCAAAAATTTACCTCTTTGAACTCGGCAACCTGTCTTTGTGAAAAGGCAGAGAAGATGTTACTGCCGGTACGCTTCGCCTTTTTGGACTCCCGTGTTGACGCTCTTTTTGGTGCTTCCTCTGCGGGAGCAGCAGCTGCTGGAGCTGCTATAAATTTTGTGAAAAGGAATAGTTATAAAATTGAATTTTATTCGTATTATCCACCTTGTGAAGTGGGCGAAATTATTATTTTTTAAGCGTTTTTGAAATACCCTCAGCTGCAGCTTCTCCCTCTTCCTTCTTCTTCTTGGTCTTCTTGACTTTCTTATCATCCGCCTGTAGTTGTCATAAGTCAAATGATTATTTGATTACTTAAACATTGAAATTTCTTTGATCCAAGCTGAAATCCTTGTACAAAGGTAAACAAATTGTTCTGGCGGATTGATTTTAATTGAATTGTTTTTATCCGGGCGAACGAGAATTGCCTGTGTGGGCGTTTTTCACCAAACATGGCTTGTATAATACTTATGTATGGGCTAATCTTGCATTGCTTTGAGTCCAATGTTTTATTAGATGGTATTAATCATTTCTATCAAGTATTACATGATATCTCATCCCTTATCTTCAATTTTTAAAATTTGCTATCTGCAAATATTCTGCGAGCCATGCAAGAGCATATTATTAACCTAAGCCTAGATAATCCTTGATACATTTCGATTCTGTAGAGTACAAAATAGGATTTTCTGAGCATACAAACTAATGTTTTTTTCTCATCCAAAGAAATAGTCTTTGCACATCTTTCTCGTAAAGCATCATACACTCAAGCAATGTAACTTATTAGTTACTACTGACTGTGAAAGTCTTAAAATAATCGCAGATTTGACTGCAAAAAGAAAGAAGTGTGCTGAGCAGATTTAATATCTCTGTAAGCATACGTAATAAGGTTTAGGCTGACTGGTGCATCATCCTAAGTCTGTGTCGACCATGCACCACATACCACCTCGCTCGTCGACGGTAAGCGTCGGAGTAGGACCTCTGGTCTAAAAATAATGCCAAGTTGCTCGAGAAACGGAGTGCGAGAAAGAGAACGTCGACATACACATTCTTTCCCTGTCGCGGACCGGGTTCGGTTTTTTCTCAATCCCGAACATTTTCAATGTAATGACAAGATAACCATGCAACGACCATGCATCACCCACCGCCATACCATAACATGAATCCTCCCATTTCCTTGCAAAGCAAAACAAAGTCTTTTAATGAATGTGTATTATTCTTAACGAGGAATGTTTTTGACTACGTTCACTCCTCGGGATGAAACCAGCCAAAACTTGGTAACCACCCAAATTGGCTGGCTGGCTGAGCAAAATAAAAAATACCGAAGATCTGATTCATAAAAAAGTTGGTTATGCATACAGACAAATGCAAACTAAAGGGATGGAAACATGGAGTCGGAACAAAATGGCGGAAAAGGAGAATCGCATGGTTGTATTGTAGGTGTGGCACACGGCAGCGTGCGTTTTACTTTAATTTGACTTCAAACTAAATGATTTTGCTTCAAATCTTTAGAGCTAGAACGTGAATCTGGATTTATTCTTAGGATGGGAAAATACCCGGAAACCAACTAACCCAGTTGTTTAATGTTTAATAGAAGAAATTATTGGTTACAATTTAAATTGAATCTATCTCACTGCGTAAAATTTCACTAAATGAAAATGTGGAATTCTAGAACTTGACAAAGAACTGGGTTGAATAATTTCCGCCAATTCATTCCGACTGAAATGCATTCACTTTTTTGGCATTTAACAATCGTCCGTATTAATTCAACCTTGTCAAAAGTAAGATTTCTTTTTACTGTATAATTGTAAAACACAATTAAGAACTGTAAAATAATTTCACTTCAGGTTGAGTATAATTTTGTCAAGATCGTTTCTTAAGTTTACATTTCATTTTGGGTTGTTTTAGGCTTGTAGTAAACCAATTCCAATGTATTTTTACCCCACCACTAAAAATGCAGAGAGTGCAGACTAAGCTTCCAGGTCTGCTCTGGTTGATTTGCATGCTGTCCGTCAAACTTATTTGCAATGGAAAATTTACACTATGAAAACTGTTGCTGGAACAATTTCCTCCTCATGTAGTGCAAGATAAAATGATGGCCAATTTCCTAAGGTTTTCCGCACCATTATTTGTAAATGATGGAACAATGAGTTGAGGCACTATTGTATTATTGTACTGTACCATGGTTGAAATACTATCCTCCGATTATGAGTGAGTGGTTTTTTAATGAATTTGATATCACCAAGAGATCCAAAGGAATTTCCGTGCAATTCCTTTCTCACTATAAAATTAGTTTGTTAATTGTTGAACCAACACTTTCTCCAAAAATCCAAAATAGTTTTCAGAAATTTCCAGAACAATTTGTTTTCCCTTTGTAAAAGAATCACTTAGTAATTATTCCCAAACCTTACCATTGTGGAAGGTGGACTTGCTACAAGAGGAAGTGTGATAAATAAGCACCAAAAAGTCAAGCGATCTGAGAGTGAGTGGAAGACGGAGCGACAGTGACTTGAAACTTGGACCACCGAAATTATTTTGAGCATCCTTTTTGCTACCCCCCGACCGAGTTCCCGTGCCAAAAAATCCCCCGAAATCTTTTTTTAGAAACATTTCCAAATATGAGCATCACTACTTACTACACATTTGCTATACCTTCTTATTATCTTTACAATACATAATTCCACTCCACACACAAAAAAAATCTTTTTGTCTTTACAAACCATATAGTTTTCTGCTTGTTAACCAACCAACCCCTGAACCCGTCCAACCCCCATATTCCCCGCATATTAGCATTCCCCCGCTAACTCTGGTTCCGAACACTTTTCTGCTTCGTCCAACTTGGATGATCCAACCGACCCTCAACTTGCTTTCTTCACCAACAAGTGTATGAGCAAATTTTACCTTGCGCCCGATCCTGTCAATTCACCAAAGAGAATCCTAGAGAGTACAGAAAGTCTGTAAATGAAGAGATGAACGGATGGATGGATGGATGATGGGTCGGCCGGGGAGATGAGTATCGTCAATCGGCGGAGATCTTAACAAGGCAACGCATAGGAGCACTCCACCAAGCAAACTTAAATACATTCTTTGTTCCAATTTCCAGAATGCACGCCAGCTCTTGGCGTACTGCTCCAAATTCGAACTCAACTTGAATCAATGTAACTATCATGAATCAGTGCGGGATAGCATAGCGGGGAATATGGGGTAATTTCCAGAATGCACGCCAGCTCTTGGCGTACTGCTCCAAATTCGAACTCAACTTGAATCAATGTAACTATCATGAATCAGTGCGGGATAGCATAGCGGGTCATTTTCCTCCATGAACCCTGCGACAACAGCTTTAAAAACGGTATGGGATTGTTGCCGACACGTATTTTTTGTGCACTTCTCGATCCTTAGGTTGTAACTTACGATATGGTATAATTTCCTGCAAGCCAATATTTTGACATATGAAATGTCCCTTAATAAAAAATATGATGTAAAGATCATCTTTAAAAAATGGCATATTGTTTCCTGGAGCAAAGTATAAATATGCAGTGTCGATGCCACGGATTGGGAAGGGCGCCGGCCGACGGCACGGCATACATAGGATTTGGTGTCATATATTCGATGCCGTTAACGAATAGTTGTTGGTATTTGCAGTATTCATTAGTTGGGTAAAAAGTCAGGTCGACCAGAAATAACCTCTCCTTGATTGAGATGAATGAGTCTGTCTGTGTCGCCGGTATAAGGTGAGTCCACTGCACTGCCACTCTCCATAGTCCAACGCTAACTCGTGCCTTTTATCTATAAATGAACAAAGCTGTTAAATTTAAGTTTGCTCATTAATATAACTTTGGAGAATGTGAATTCACAGGAGGAAGGAGATTTTAGGCAAGACAACGGATTCCTGGGACGTATCTATGGATTGGATATGCGCTTTTTCTTCAGTTTGACTACATACTTAACAACTTATCAAGCGGATATAAACAGCTAGTTATTCCTGAGTATGTTGAAGATGGGAATAATGCTCTCCTAGTCATGCAAAACTGCAAAAGTAATCTATGTGTGCTACATTCGAACGATACATGTTTTGGGGTGTTTCAGTTTTTAGCTCAGGGAACCCATGTTATGTCGCTATTGGTTGGTTAGTTGACAGTAAAAACCCTGAAATTTTGTTAGCTCATTTAGAATCCGTATCCGAAAACGGGGTGTTCCTCTAACTTTGCAAAACTTTTGGCTGCTGATGGTGAGGCCCATGAATTCTTTCCTGTAAAAAGGACGACGGATATAGTTTCGTTGGGTGCATGTGCGACAAAAAAATGTGCAGAAGAAAAAAGAAAGCAAGCTAATGTTGGTTGCAGTTAAGAGCTGAACATTCGAGACGCTTATACACAGTGCACCGAATGCGAAAGTTAAGTGGATGATTCTAGTTAACTTTTGTGGAACGGGATTGGAACGAGGCCTAGGATAGAATCCGATTTCTTTTTGCCTACCCCCGGCGCAGCGATCACTGACCAAATTTTCCTTTACAACTCGACTAAAAACTGGGAGTTGTGAATCTTATAAGTTTAAACCAGGCTCATTCAGAATTTATGCATATCGCTTTGTGCATGTTACGTAAAACATATAACGTATTACATAAAATAACGCACCTTTGGGTTGAAGTAACATAATTATTGTTTCAATTTCAATTGGCTGCAAATTGATAAATCAAAAGATAGAGAATGCAATGTAAAAACATTTAAGTCATATGCAGAATCATTCTACCAGAATGCAGGCTGGCATTACATGGATGACGGTGGTGTTCCATTTAACATGAACATCCAGAGAATCTCGCAAGTTTTACTATAACCTTTTTTCAGTCTTCATTAATGCAGAGTAAAAAACAGCTGGAGAAGAAGCATTTCAGTGTACAATAAAATCATACAATGGTAACACAATAAGGTTACTCAGTAATGACATTTTTTTTCGTTTCTTAAGTACAGTTTTTTTTATTATCAACCTTGACGGTATATTGGTTTTAATACCAACTAGCTGAAAATTCAATTAGTACACGATTTATTGTCCTGTGTCTACTTTTGCTCTTTGAAAAAGCAAACACAGTTAAAGTCTTACAAGGAAAGTATTGTTCAAATCTGACATAATGTCTCACAAATTCACGCTATCGTTTCTAAGAAATGTAACTGTATTGCAAATAAAAGGAAACCGGTCGGGAAATTTACGCTCCATATACGTACCAACTACTCAACCTCATAAAGAAATTGTGACAAATATCTGTCAATTCTCCAGTTCTTCGGAGTTTTCAATTTGCACTACAAACTTTCACCAAACCCACAAATGGAGACCACTCTCTGAGATGGCAGCCATCCCAATAGGGATTAACCCATTTTCCATTCCCAAGCCACAATATACCGGTGGCTTCAACAGTATTATTGGAAATTGGAAATCATTTCATACGATGACACCAAAATTGTCAATCAACAAAGACACAAGTCCCCGGAAGACTGACAAGGTTATTTTCTTTTTGGACATATTTAGGAGTGACTGCGTTTAACTGACCTATCTATTTGCACTTTTTTGTCTGCAGCAACAAAATGATGAGGAATCGACAACATCATCTTCAATACCACCACCTCCAGTATCGGGGGGTCAGAATTTGAGCCGACAGGCTAAATTGAAACAAGCTATAAAGGATTATGGAGCTACGGTTTTGGTGTTCCATATAGGTAATCTTTGTTTTATGTACAGAATACCGTACTTTTTGTTGTTCTTACAATATTTAACGTGCTCTAGGAATGTCTCTTTGTTCTTTGGGGATTTGCCATATTCTCGTGTCAAGGTATTGTACTGTTTTATTTTTTAGTGCTGGGTATCTTCCGTTCTTTTTCTTTGCCGAAGTTGATGACGAGGAAACATTAAGTTCCGAAGTCATGGGTTGACCTGTTTGAATGGTAGAAGTGGGAACCAAATCTTTGGCTTGTTGTTGAAACCAACTGAACATTTTGATGGTTTAGTGGTCAGTCAGTGGGTTGAATGAAAGTTCTGGTCACCGATCGTGACTCACCTGCTGATTGGGTTTTCCTTTTAATAAATCCTCCACAATTGTCTTCAACCAAGGAACGTGCTGAGTATAAATAATTTCGACATCGTGAAGTCCTTTAATAAATTATAAATTTTAATAAATCCTTTAATAAATCTTTTTGTTTGCGCCACTGGATCAGATCCAAATAAATCAGATTTTCGCTTTTTCACGCCACCGAATTTCAGCAAAGCTTTGACCAAGGAAATAGTTTCTTCGGAAATTCCTCTGGCCTTTAGTTTGGTAACCAATCCCATCATTGTTGGAATGTGTCTCGTACTTTAAAGCATACAAAAAAACAAGTCGGAGTGCATCTAGGTCTCGTTTTTTGCTGTTTGAAATTAGTTGCTTGAGTCGCTGTAGGTTTTGAATGATTTGCGTGGCATGCAATATCCTGTTCCAATTCTGAAACTTCCAGCAAATTATACTTTTCATTCAACCGAGCAAGCTCCCCAACCACTGCGACGTGTTTTGATACCGTTCCGACATCTGCTTAAATGTTGGATAGTTCTCAAATTCTTCATGTCTTCAATTGACTCAACTTTCTGGTGGGATTTTGCTTGTTCTTGAATGAAATAAAAATACAATTAGTTGCATGCTAAAGTATATATTCTCTGATGCTAGTACACTAATTAACGATTAAAGTTATTCAAAAATGAAAGTCACCTTGAAAACGTTCGACTAGAGTACGCAGACTTTGACCCACGCTTCTAAAGTCTTCATACAGGTTTTCAGCAAAAAACCGATCGTTTTCGGGAGACAATACAACTTCTCTAAAGGCCACAAGATTAAGAACTGAGACTGCAGTTGTCACACCACATTTGAGCGCCCCGGGAACTTCCCCCGCAATCAGGCCCTGCATGTGCCCTCTTTTCGACCCGTAGGCCCAGGCGAGGAGTTAGTTCCTGTAGCACGCTTTGTTGACCCAGGTAGCGAGTCTGGGGTTCGTCATCATCAGATTGGTTTTGTAGCCCAGTTTTCCATTCAGGGGTTCGTCATCATCAGGTGGTTTTGTAGCCCAGTTTTCCATTCAGGGGTTCGTCATCATCAGGTGGTTTTGGGGGTCCTCAGGTCCATAAAGCTCGATTTGTTAGCCCAGTTATCCCTCTGGGGGTCCTCAGGTCCATAAAGCACGATGATATTAAAGTGGTTTTATCCCTCCCACTGTCCTTATTAATTAGTTAAATGATGCATTTCTGAAGCTAGTTTGATTGAGTGAGAGTGAATGGAGGGAATGTTGTGGAGAGTGAATGGAGCGAATGTTGTGAAGAGTAATTGCTGGAAATCAAAAAGAAAGTAATTTGTTATTATTTGGAAGGTTGAATAAAATTGGTGGATGTTTGGAAAATTGATCAGATTTTATATTTTTTATAAAAACCCCCCACCCAGCTACTGCTGGGTGGGGGGTTTTTTTTTGGCAAAATTTTTAATTTTTAAAAAAGATGAGTCGTTTTTTAATGATAATTATGGATTTTTGGTAAAATTGACTAGAGTTTGTAATTACTCACGAAATTCAACTACACATTAGTCAGGTTGGTTGACGTTTAGGCTGCCAAAGTGTTCTTGTGGATTATATTCCCAATCACCCAAGAGAGCAGTCCAGTTGTATTCGGCCTGGAGCCTTCTTTGTCGCCCGTTGAATCCCACCTGAAGGAACGTGTATCTACGATCCCGATGACCGTGTATACAATTCCAGTGAACGCCTGGGTCTTGCAGTAGATTGGTATTATCTACCTGTGCTACCTGATTCGGCGCAGGGTTAACGATCCTGTCCACATAAGCTTGCAACGCTGCATTTCCTGTTGGCGATCCCGGGTACTGAAGACGATTTTGGGCGTTTAGTTCTCCAATGTGATGTCCTGCCCGTGTGTGAAAGTTGTGGTTTTGAGCTGTTAGCTGAAACAAGAAAATGTATTGAAATACAACACTCAATTTACATTATTATTATTGCAAAATATAGATAATAATTTGAAAATGAATTATATCTATTTATATAATGTGATGAGTGTATTTTACATCATGACTAGTTGATCCAATATAATTCGTCCACACTTGGAGTTGCTGCTGTACGTTGTTTTGGTTCACGTTCAGTTCCAAACATGCAGCACAGTGGCACATGTACACCAAATTATTTGCATCGCATTTCCACCTGCGTATGGGGTAGAAAACTTGTTGTGGTCTTGGACCCCAGCGTACTTCTGAAGATGAGGTCATACATGGTCCGGTCTCAGTGCAATGTGGCTGTCGGCACCAAAACGTTCCCGGCCCCATCCAACCATGCGATCCATTCAAGTTGACTTCTATCTCGAGTTCTCCTAGCGGTCTCTTTTGGGCACTGCCTCCGGCTCCTCTTCTGAAGCTCTGCAGAGGGAACTCTGCAATCACCCCTGTCGGCTGAAGGTGAAAAAGGGGAACTGGTCCTACTCTATTCCAAGCATCCCAAGGTGTCAGAGGGGTATTATTCTTCTTTATCCTGACAATACCGCCTCCATGACTCGTCACACTAATTTTTTTTAAGTCTGCATGTAACATCATCCCAAGAAGGGCGTGTTTTGCTACCTTCAAATCATCCTCTTTTTGTCTTTGGGTTGGATTTGCACGAACATTCAGATTGAGGTTCACGTCGAAGCTGGCGACGTCGTTGTTATTCATCCCTTGTACGAACTGAACATCTGCAGGGCTGTGAATAAATCCTCTCCCCGTTCGATTTGCCGGAACATGACGCCTCCAGCCTCTGGTTCCTTGTGGAGCACCGGCAGGTGGAGGTGGTACCGGAACTGGTTCCCCCGTGACCTCGTTCCATTCCCAGACTCTCATGAGCCTGGCCCTTTCAGCCTGTGTTGGTTGGATCAGGACTGGTGGTTGGAGCATTTTTGGTCCAAAACGACACTAAATTAAATCAATTAAATGAAACGAGGATTATTGATTGATGATGATTTTATATCGTAGGTTTTGTGCGCAGTTTTGTTTTGATTATAGTTCACCCAGTTCAGCTGTAATTCTGAACACAATCTGGCGTGATTATTTTTAGTGACCATAAAATAATTTTTGTTTCAACTGCCTTGGTTTTGAGAAAAATGAGTATATAAACTCCTCTTAATGTTCGAAACCTTTCCCTGGGTCGTAACCGGATTTATGATTGAACAGACTGCTTTGCTTATGGCAAGCTTGCACCCTATTCCATCCAACTATTACGGTAATCGGCTAATAAGATTCATTCTGAGAGTCAAAACTCGAGTCACGCCCACAAAGAAACAAACAACAATAACCTAAAACAATTGAAAATTTCGACTCACCTTTTCAAGAGGATACCACACTCCGTCACTTCACGACCAAGTAAGAAAGAACTGCGACGTCACCACTGCTCCTTTTTTTGGGTAGATGGATGGATAATTTTCAAAATTTCAGAAAACGCTGCGATTTGGAAATTGGATGATGTTTCAACTGAGCCAAAAAATGCGTCCTTCTCTCACTACGTCCAAATGACAAGTGAGGAGTCAGACGAACGACTCCTGTTGAATTTCGCTGTATCTTAACTCGCCCCGTCATAACCAGCAGATATGCTTTCACTGATCCACTCCGGTTTCACAGTAGAGTCGCCATACATGCTGAATAAAAATACATGAATATTCCAAACAATCGGAGAATATTTCACATATTTACAAAAATAAATAAGTCCATACTTTTTTTATGAAGGTTCCTTGACACGAGAATGGGTATGTTCTACATACTTGTGTCAAGGTATTGCAAACTTATTCGCTATTTTTTTAGTAGATATGCAAATGTTCTAGAAAATATATGCAATCCGTTGAACGGAATTGGCATCTTTTGCAGACTTAATCATTGAGCTGCATTCACTCAACCCTATGCTTTGTTAATGCCTTGTTTGACATCCATCAAAAATTAAAACCACTAAACTCCACACATTTAAAGTGAGGACATAATTTTTTGATCTTCCTCTATCTTTCCTGGTGCATTTCAATCCCAAAAGGACGTGTATTTCAGGATATATTGCGTAAATGCGTTCAATGCAAAAAAACGGCAGACTTTCACCTACACAATTTATGAGTTAAAAAATCAAGGTATTTCATTCGTCGATAAATGCAACTATTATGGCAAACACAGGAATGATTAACTTTGAACAATTTAATGAAGATGCGGCTGTTTTTTGTTTCTCCTGAAAACTCATTCTAGATCGTTAAGTAAGCCAAGTGCAAAATAGGGGAATGATTACCTAGATTTGGCCGGGTAGATTATTTTCAAGTGCAACTTTTAATCGGTGCACATTTTCATTTCACGGTCGCCTTCTCCTCTCATTTCTCACTCGTTCATCTACATCCGCCTAAAGTTTTATTTTAACTTTGTCGTTCCGAAACTACGAATTTCAGTCCTCTGCTACGAATGTTGTTTTGCACAACTTTTTAGATATGCATCCTCTGCATATCGGTACTACTATTCAGTCCACCCAATCCCGCAGCTGGGAGTCATTCGTAACTTTTAGTGGATTTTTGGCAAAATGTTAAAAACCATTTTGTACATATTGCACAAGATTTACAATACAATTATGCGTGGAAAGCATGCCATTTATCGAACAAATTAGCATTTCCCCTCTTTCAGACTTCCTTAATAATCCCAGATACAGTCGCGGTGTGTAACAACAACCTTGTCAAACTGTCCAACATTTACCATCTTATTAGCATCACAAACAATTTTCATGGTTCCATTACAACACAACTCATAGCCAGGGATAACTAACAAGCAAATAAAACCTGAGAAAGAACCTTGTAAATCTGCCAAACTGTAAAGTTTTAGCATTGCCGATGGATTACTCTTCCAAGAAATAGCACTTGGAATAGAATCATAAAAAAGATACAGATACTCAAATTCCATGTATGAATGAGTCATGTTCTCTGCCCGGTGAAATGCGTGGCTATTTTCCGTTTCATTTCACAAGTTTCAATGAGTTTATCTTTAAAACTGCAAAGTACACACACAAAGTAGAAAAGACAACAAAAACGTAAGAAAAGTGATGATGTAATCACCATAATTTTGCATAAGGATATGCACCGGATATCAGGAATGCTTAGGATGATCTAATAAAATTGAGACAAACATTAGTTCTGCTTCGGTGAGTGGGTGTATGTGAAATGAAACAAAACAGCAAATAAAAGCGTGTTGATTTTTCAATTTGCTGTGTAATTATGAAATCATTTATTGCTATCGTTGGTTAAAGTTATAAAATTTATTTTGGCTTTAATTTAGCGGACTGGACATAGTTGGCTTGCTTTCACAAATTGGAGTTGGAGAAAGAATACTACAAAGTAAAGTTACTGAAGGGGCCACAACATTTGTCGTGGCGTATGCAGTTCACAAAGTATTTGCCCCGGTGAGAATTACGATAACTCTCACTGCCACCCCACTCATTGTTAAAAAACTTCGAGGGATGGGTATCCTTAAAGCACCAAAACCATCACAAGCATCCCCACCAATTGGAAAGTAAGTTGATTTTCACGGATATGGAAAACAACAAGATTTGGCACATTTTCATCATTCCCAGAACTTATACTACCAAGCAATAATCTGTGATAATTAAAAAAGTTGAACTGTAATAAACACAATAAATGAAATTGATAAATACTCGATACATCGCGGAAAATACCATACTGAAACTTTTTTCAACCCTTTGCACCATCTGCCATTACTTAAACGGTACATTCTGTGTTATTGTAATGTTCTTTACATTGTTTGAACATAAATTCAGATACTACCGGAGCCAGTTAAATTTAAACTCTATTTTCTTGTGCGGAAAATTGACAGCATTATTGAGTGAGGTACCTTTGTACATCAGCGTTTGTCTGTAGTATAACATTTTGAAGATCGGCATTTGATTAAGAAAAATTGAAATTGGCTTAAATTATCAAAACTCCATAGACTGTGGCATTATTTTTTATAAGTTCTAGAATTAAGTTTCGCATATGGTAAAAACCCCATTGTAAAAAACATCTACTTTCAACATTAAAATTTTTCATATCTAAGTTTTATGCAAAGAAATAGTTTACAACTTATTTACTACTAAAAAGTCAAAAGCACTATTAACCTGTTCATTTGCAGCTACACTCCTGCGGAGATTGGTGAAAGCATTGCCAATGTAACTTCTTGACATTGCTGCAGATGGTTCTTGTGCAGTCAGGGTTTGAGAAGTACAACAAAATGAATGCTTCGATGCATGTCACAATTGTTTTCTTATGATTCTAAATATTGGATGAGACACTTTGGGATTCTGAATTTCACTCTATCTTTTATTTGGAATTTGTGTTGCAGAATTTCGAATTTTCAATATTTTTAATTCTTCCCGTTATGGATTTCATGGAACGATTCGTGGAATGAACGAGTGCATTTTTTTAAGTCGTTGCCAGTTGACTTGGTTCTTCCAACAAGTTTCAAAGTTTCATGTCATTTGTACTTTCCAATCGAATTACAAAAGGTCATAAAACTAAAGAATAATTTGGAATTATACAGAAGCATTTCTCACTCTACTTAAGAATCTCATTGAAATACCTTCTATGGCTATAAATGAGTATTTCAAAGATTAAAAAAGTGTGAGATTCATTCAAGTCGTAAAAGAGATCTCTTTGCAGTCACCGAGAACATTTATCTATGCTTCCTCATCCCTGCTCTTTGGGTCTTGGAATGTTCTAATTGGATGCAACCTGATGGAGGATCCCTTACACCAGTGAATAAGCTCGGGTCTATAAAACAAGTCAAAATAAATTCACAGAAGCTAAAATAAAAACAAGATTCATGACTTACGACTGTGGCATTGGCGGCTATATGAAGAAACAAAAAGAAAAAATGCTGCTACTGGAGGGACAAAAATATTGTATTTTTAAAGTGCATGAGTGCCATTTGTTAAATAACGCTTATTTATTATTTCTTTTACTTATTGAAAGTTTTGCATTGTTTTTACTAAATTATTAGCTTTTTCAATGGATATTATATGAAAATAGTGCCAGTTTTCTTCTTTGTTTTCTTATTCCATCAAACAACTGTTATTTGTCTACAATGTAAATAAGCTTAAAACGTCTAAACTACTGATATCGTTTATTGTTTCAAAACAGAAAAAAAACAGAAAAAATAGAATGCATACATAAAGAGAAGTGGAGGGAACATTTTTATTCAGATGAGGAGGTCGGCGGTCGAGAGTACTGTTTCTTATAAAATATTTCATTGTTAAAAATAAAAAGTAGTCGTCTTATGATCATCATCACCATTGGTTGGATGTTGGATCAAAGTTGAATGAAATAGAAATGGAGTCTTGTTTTAGAAATCGTTAATGGACCAAGAGAAAGAAAATGGGAAGAATGTGCAATAAAAAATGAGACAGGTTTAGTTGTTATTTGTTGGGCTAGGTTGGTGCTTTTCTTTTTTTCTACTACTACATAATCATCCACAACTAAGCTGTAGAGTAGCCGAGCAGATGCCTATCTCATATCTCGATTCCTGCACGTTTTCCATTTGAAACTAACCTCGGCACGGCTAAACAGTCTTGGATCCTTTATTCAATTGAATTCTTCCCTCGATGTGATAATCTAAATCGGTGGGAAGGAAAATAAGTTTGTCGGATCAGAGATGAAATTAACATCATCAAAAATTGGATTGAGTGAGTGGGAAAGTATTGTATAGCATAATAGACAGTCATTAATTTACTCTTCCGAGACAGAGGCAAGGCTGCATGGATAAGCAAGGTCATGTCATATAGATACAGCGAGCATGTATAAAAAGATACAAAAAAGTATACATTGATCGATATTATCCTTATCACTACTGATGAAAATTTGTTTATAGAGCTTTGAAATGAAGGACATTTTACCATTTGTGCAAATGTAAAAAAGGTGTATCTTACGCTTTAATTACAATCAGTATAATATCATTCAGTTTTCTTTTTTAGTTGAATTGACACAGGGTTATTCAGTCAATAATAGTCAAGATGTATTAAAATCGCCAACAAAATGTTGGCATTTCACAAGTTCGGACCAAGTCAATAACATCGAGCACCTATGTCTTAGTGCCTCAATAATGATTTTGATTTTTGTTCGTCATTCCTGAGTGGAGTAGGTCTAAAAAGAATTGGCAGATCAAAACGGTACAATTCTCCTTGCAGGACAGACACCACATGAGACACCCTTAGACTTATGAATGCGTAATGTGGAAGAAGGATAACTTTGCTACCTTAAGGCTGAGACTTCCACTAATGTATATTGTTTATTGCAGTTTCATGTCGAAAAAGAAGACAAAAGGTTGGAATTCTGAAGGGATGATTAAAGGTAAAATGCATATACGAACATTCTAATTGTATTGCTTCCTTATAAGAGGTAAGCTGAAATTTTATTTGAATTGTGTGCTTCGGAGTCATGAGTTGCTTTTGGTCACATCCACATCCATCCACCGTCAGTCAATCAATCCAATTCAAAGGTTTCAAACTAAACTCACCTCAACCATACATTGCTTTACCTGATGTACGCAACCATTATCAAACAAAACCAACCGCATATCTAATCATTGACATCGCATCAATTGGAGAGACGGAATGATGAGTCAAAGAGTTATTGAAGGTAATGGTAATAATTATATTCATAATTTAGAAGGCTTCCATGTATTTCTTCTTATCCAGACAAGGCTATAGATACACCAGCCAATCTGCACTCACTGTTACAGGAGTAGAACTAAATAAACGAAGGGAAGAAGTTCCCTTTTGTTGGTTGCAAGGTCCTTGGTCGGCCTATCATTCACTCATACAATGTGATGCAATGCGTATAAATATATGATGTAATGAAAATAACAATGAATCTCATCCCCATCACCTGTTCGGTTCACATTTTATTTTTTATACTTAACTTCTGCCTTTCAAAGTCTTATACGCGTACACAAATATATGCTTTCTTTCTTTACGAGCTTTATTATTCCTTGACTGCCCCTTATTTTTATTGTTATTGCACTTCAGAATAGATAACCCTTAGCTTTGCTTTTACTCCAGCATTTTCCATTTTATGCGTGTTCCTTATGTATTGTCCTCTGAGCATGCCGAAGACCTCCAAAAACAGTTTTCAAAATGTTGGTGATCATTCAATACCTGGATGGATGGACATTTAGATGGATAGGGTGGAGTGGGATTGAAGTGGACTGAAAGATAAATTTAAGTTGCCTTTTAAATTTTCAAAAGAATACCATCCGCCAGAGAAATGTACGAGTTCTGCAGTTTTAGTATGTTGCGTCGTTATATGTGTCATTCGTTTTCTATAACTGTATAAAATTCTATGGATGACTCTACAAAGTATTGGATTTTATGAATGCCGATTTTGATTGGAAGCCAAATGAAGTCAAGTGCATAGAGAGATTATCTCCAGGAGTGTTAAGATTACGGAGACAAGTTGCAATGGCCCAAATCTCAATAATATGTATTAACCCCAGATAATGGAAAAGTGCATGGGACCCTTATTAATCCCGTGAATGATTTAACAAGTTATTCCCAAAAATGGGTTTTGCATTTAGCAAACACCTATGTACAGTATTCGAAATTAAAGGCCTTGTACAGTTAACTGTGATTCCTCAAAGTGGGAGTGGAAGTCCTGAATTGGAATTGGACATCAACAATAAACACAAACTTATTACCTTTGTAAATATGATTATCTACCAAACTATTTCACTATTTGTACTTAGTATAGTAATAGGATGAGCATATTTCATGCCTGATTAAAAAACTGAACTCTAATCTTTTGATCATTGTTGATAATTGGGTTCATTATTCATAACGAAATGTAGTGCTGAGGTTGAGGAAGGTTTTTAATCTTCTGTCGTTTTGTTAGAAGCCGATATCTTTTTCTACTTAGAAGTCGGAGTGGGATCAAGCGACCCTCGTCGTCCCCAATTAGTGTCACCAATAAAAAGAATTGAATTCGTGTCATAACATAACTCACGGCTGGTCATAAATTACCGATTCAAACAAACGTACGGGAGAGAAGAGTACATGCACCAATCTGACTAATGATACTCACAAATTCAAGTTCTACAATGGAGGACAAGCCTGCAGAGATTAGTCACATTTAACCCGACGGAGAAGCAGTACCAGCAACAATGTCAACAATGGGTTGAAAAAGAGTACAGTTCTTACTCCTGCAAGGAGTATTTTTCTCTTCACACCTTTAAGGACGCTGGCATTCCAACAATTCCAACATACAGCTAACCACTAAATAAAAAAAATCCTCGAAAAATGTGGTGGAATGAATTGTATTTCCATTTATGCTAAATTTTTGACAGCTTATGTTGCAAGATATACATGTATGTAGCACGTAGAGTAAAATTCTATTTGTCAAAGGAAAACATGGGAAAAATTTTTGTTCCCTAATAAATATCCAACAAAATAAATTAGCAATCAATTTGTTCCGCTACCAGACAGACTAATCTAGCATGTAAATTTTTAGAGAATGAAATGACCGACTTGTATGGTTGTGATTATATGTATATTGTGTTCCTGTAATATGAACAGTACAGAATGCATGAATGAATTCTTTGCAAGATTGACACTTCCGATAAGCTCAAGTTCATATGTGTATGACTGACAAGAGCAAGGTAATAACGGAAAGAAATATTTAAAGGGAAAAAAATCCCTTAATTCATGACACTTTATTTATAAAAGCTTTTTCCTTCACGACAATTGGCATAAGCAAAACCTTTTTTTAAAACTTAAATTCAAGCGTTTGCAGCTTTATTCATCCATTAGTAAAGCGATGTCGGGTACAGGTCTCAAAATGTTTTTATACCTGAATAACTATTGCGACGGGACTCATTATCACTTGAAATGGTGGAACTAAATTTTCTTCTTTTGTCAGTCATTGTTCAACTAACTAAAACAACGCGGCATTTTAATTAGCATAATGAGAAGCTCATATCACCAACTACCACTTCAGTGTCTTGAATACAAAAGCAACCAAATTCTCCCCATTTTGTATGGCGAACAAGAAAAAAACTTCGATAGGAATAATGTGCTATGCTGTCTTCATGCATCTCCCTCCTTTTCCAAATTGCCGATGAATCCGCCAATTTATGTGATTCCTTGTTTTGAAGTGCGAGAATGTTTGTACTCTGCCAATCATGGCACGACGGCGGTGATATGTTTTCTTCAATCTGTATCTGCTGCTAATAATTTAGCCACGCAACATGTCCACCTTACTACGAGGCATGAAGTTCATCTTCTTCGCAAGTTATGAATTTTCAAGTTGTTAACCTTGCCTTGTAACTAGCTTGCTAAAAATCAATTATTTTAAAAAGTCAGTGTGATGAGGTTAAGATAATATTTGTATCTAATTTAGATAATCCTAAAGTTGGTCAATGGGGAATAATGAAAAACACCGACAAATAAAAGGATTGTTAGATGGGTAAACTGTATTGTAACAGCCATGTTATTTTTCCATTTTAAGTTTGCGAATTCTGCACATGGCGTGGTTTTGCATAATAGGAATGAACAAAAAATATTCTTCCAACATGTCAGCTTCGTAATGTTTGCCATTTTTTTTTGTTCTTTCTGTTCGTGTGGCTTTCATTTGCTTGCATAATATTATGTGGTTTCATACAATTCGCATGTCTTGATAAGCCAGATGGCTAAGCAAGGTTGAGGTTATTGAAAGTATTCAAATAAGAATAAAAATTCCAGATTTTAGGGAGCAGCATATCACATGGCGTGATAATGAACAAAAATGAAAGTCAGGATCATGCATCGCCTCCATATTGCAAATTTTCATCTCACGTCGTCGAATACACCGCAGGCTTTAGACATGTTCAAGTTAATTAGTGATTTGCAAGTAAGTTGTCACAAAGAATTATGTAGATGAGGACTGCCTTGCCTTTGTAAATTAATCCAGGCCACAAATCTCTGCCAGACAGTCATACTTGTCTGCAATCAATCTTCACACCATTTGGAACTTTTAATGTTCACTCCACACATTTTAGCTAACCAACATGTAAATGCAAGCCTGCTGGATTTTCTTATACTTCTTACAGGAAGATATGATCTGTTCTCTCATACATGGCATTTTTGAAAAATCACAGACTCCGCACGAATGAATAATTTCCCAGGTGAGCGAATAGAGAAATATGGACTAGTCAACTTAAATGAAAATATTAAACTAATCAATTCATCCCACACTAATTAACGGGGATACTTTGTTTAAATTATATTTCATTATACATATGTAGGTCTCACTCCACTAAAGAAAATCTTGAATTGATCACTAGAATTGCTTACTTAAGAATAAGATACGTGCTTTAGTAATTTTCGTTTAATGGCACATTCCATAAAAATTGCAGCATATACAATTTTAATTTCAGCCGCATTCGCAAAATTATCAATCTGCAATCAATCATTATTAAATAAAACAGGGGCGATGAAGGTATATCAAAGAATTGCCGACCGACGGATTTTATACTATAATTTAGCTACAAAACGACTTTTTTCATATTTATGATTCATTCATTCATTTCATTGTGCATTGAAATCGTGGATGTTTGTAAATTGGAATAAATTTTGATCGACAGCATGAGGATAGTTGGAGCATCAGCCAGATCAGCCTCGCTCGTAGTGTCAGATTAATAAAGATTAACAAAACCGACATGTTGATGAATCCAGAATCTTCAGCCCGCGGTTAAAGTCAGTTTGCTAATTGCCATTATAAATTATTGCGGTATTGACAACCCATGAATGTTCATACACATGCCCGCAGTTTAGATAAAGATGCATCAAACCAACCAACTACGATCAACTTCGACATTTATAGAGGCAACTCCACGAAGCAGCCGCATACGTATTAGATAATTTGATTGTTCTGTACTTTTTATTTGCTGTCCTATACTGCAACCTTTGGTTTACACAATCGTGAAAATATTTGTAATGAAATTAATTTAATACCACGCATTTCTTTCATTTCATCCATTCCAGTACTTGTTCACTATGCACGTTATGGTTGTACAACCAACTTTACAACTCCTCTCTGAGGACGTAAAAACCAGAAAATCATACAATTGTACAAGTACCCAAATATTACAGTGGAATTGGGAAAATGTGAGAAATTTTCAGGTGTGGCTTTTCTGTCGTCATTCGCCGTGCTTCCATCTTTAAGTGATCACCAACCAGGTTTCCATGAAATAATAAATGAGCCTGTTTGCGAATTGAGATGCTAATCAAAGTAACATAATAACTTTCCTCCTCTGTCTGCAACTGTGGGAACGAGCTACTCTACAACAGGATTGCTTCAACTTTTCGTCAACTCGGGTCCACTTTTTTAAGTCATTGGTGGCTTGCTGTTGATGATGGCATTAACTGAATGAGTTTTCAAATCGTCAAGTTAAAGGCTTGTCTTGAAAAGGTTTAAAAGTTACGAGTAAAAGCTTACGACGAGTTATGGCAGGATGTGAAGGAATTCGCAAAATTCCTTAAACCAACAAGTACTAAAAATGAATTGAATTTAGTATACGTCAACCATGATAATTTGAAATTTAATGATCAAACTGTTGAGTTTTATGTTGGGTGACTTATGCCATGATTTGTTGCCACCGTACGTTCACAAAGCACTTCCATTTTAAATGTGGAGGAAAGTAGAGAGAAGCTTTGAAAACAGAAATGTTTATAAATGAGACATGTTCATAAATTCTGTAAGAAACAACTTGAAACTGTTATGCGTCCAGTACTTGGCGTTCCTGTTAAGAAGCAAACAAATGAATGTCTCCAAATAATTAAGTAGCCCAACCTTGTTTGAGTAAAACCGTGATTTGGTTACACTTTATTAGAATTGAATTGAGATTTCGAGATGTAGTACCAGGGTTATGAAAGAATGTGTGAGGTCTTGTATTGTGAAACATTTTGATATTATTTGGTCCTGTTTTTGCTTCCCTGCATGTCTCTGTGTAACCTTGGCTGCCAAACTGAAGTCAGTAAAAGTGAATTAAATAACTGGGCGCATTTAATTCATTCCATTAAATTAAATGCCTTTGGGTTACAGATAATAAGAGAGCAAGGGGCGTGCGGTCAATTCTCAAAAACTTCTGCCTTACAACCAGCCAATCCCAGCGGAGCTAGAGCAGATGGTACTCAGATCTTTGGCAAGGCAGTTGCGAAAACGAGATTTTGCGAACATGGCGATTGGCTGTTCCATGTTGCAAATTCTGTAAATCTGCAATATCAAACATGTATCTGTAACTGGTTTGGTTGATGCGAATACCGTCCCACCACATTAGTGAAGCCGGCCTCCATATTCTTAATTCGTTCCTGGCTTTATTGTTGGATAGTCTAAGAGGCTTGGTTTGCTGGTTTGATTAAAAAAAGATGTGGTAAATAATTTGATTCAAGTTTGGTAAACTAAAATTAATCGCACGGCTTCCTTTTTTATTCAAAGCTATCTATCTTTTATTATATCTAGCCAAATCAAGTAAGTGGGTGGTTTTTCCAAAACCTAATAAACAAACACTTATCTCCTTTGTTAGTTGTTTCATAATATGATTTTTAGACAAATGAATTTGCTCCTTCAATTTTAATTTTTCATGTTGGCATACGTTCATGCATACACAAAGTTTAATCGCAGTAAAGCTAGAATTAGTTTCATTGAATTAAAGATAAAATGGCATTGCCTGGTATTACCAGGCTGGTAATAAGATACTGTCGGATAAATGCTAGCGAGCACATTATAGCGGCCGATAAATTGAAATATTTGGAAATCAAATCCAAGGAATTCTTTTTGCCAAGCCTTGCCAAAATATAATTTGTATGTGATAGAGAAAATTGTATTTACATTGAGGCATTTTACCAAGACTCTTTGCAGGCAAACGGCTGGAAATATTTTGACTGATCATTTCATTCGAAATACGAGTAGCGATTTTTGTCAAACTACCGATTCTTCTTAATTTGGTCGATAATTATTCATATTGTGCGTGACTTTATTAATAATAGTAATCCTTATCCGACTGTAAATATTGAATTAAAAATCAATTTCATATTAAACCCAAAGAAAAAAGTTGTTGCGTGAAATTGCCGGACTTGACACTTGGAAGTGTTCATATAAATTGTTCAATGGCATAGAAAAGTGGATGAATTTGTAGAAAATGATGCATGATGATGCATGATGGGGATCGCGAACCGACAATCAAATGTTAGGAGATATCTCATAATATTTATTATCTTGATAGAGAAATGAGTAAACTGACACCCTCTTATCCAAACGTAATAATGCTAAGAAAATGTGTGTATCATTCAAGAAAAAGTTAGTGCAACCAGCAGCTAACTACTTAGAAAACAATTTAAAAGAGGACAAAAAGTTGAATTTTCAAGTCACTCCGATTTATTTCCACTTCCAGTCCGTCGGCCTTGTTCAAGTCGTGACTCGCTCATTCCAAACATTTTCAATTATTTGATTTCATTTGAATTTTAACTCTTTCGAATCTTCGCATCATTCAATTTTACAAATATTCAATTGCCGCAATAAGCGACCATCTCCCAACCACCACATTCCTCACCTTTTGTTGAATGAAATATTATTATTCACTAAGCGAATGAATTTTAATATGTAAAAAGGGTGTCATGCAGAAATGTGCTTCTTCTGGAGCAGTCATGTTGACTATAAAAAGATTGCCAAGAATGATTGTCGACTAAGATTTCTTGTGTCCTTACTTTTAAATTACAGAGGATTAAAGAAGTAACAGAACAGAATGAAGAAATTAAGGAAAATAGATCTATGATGTATTTACAAAAAATACCAACAAGTTTTAGATAAATATTTGTGTTCATTTTGTAAACAATATTAAGCTTATTTTATTAATTAATCCTGCATAATAAAAGAACCGATTTAAATTAGAATTTTGTATAATTGATTTTTAATCATAGAATTGCAAATTGAATATAAAAAACAACTAAAACTTAACCAATCGTTGGTTGTGCACAATTAGCGAGGGCAATAAAGTACAATTTGCTGCTATAAAATTTAAACAAATGCATTTATTCGCACCAACAGGGGAACGTGATTATCCACAGTAATTTAGTAAATTGAAAAGTCGTTTTCAATTGTGTACACTTTGCACTGTGCCATCTCAACTTATATCGATTAACAATTGTTGTTATTTTATTGTTCTCCTCTTTAACCTTTGAATTGTTATACAGAGAGTTAGGCAACATTATAGAAGGTCTGCCTATTTGCGCATATCTTGGTGACCCCTTAACGGATTTGTGAAATTTCAAAATTCACTATAAAATTCAGCTCAATCCCAACGTCATACTATTTTTTATTTATTTTTTATTTCAAAAACCGACTCCAAAATTGATGCTA
>JAAXNX010000805.1:0-22915 GCA_036491905.1 Folsomia manolachei | reverse complement strand
GTCGGACTTGGAGAACTTTCTCGAGACTCTGGAAATGGCGACAGTTCCGGAAACGGGGACAATGACGGCGAAATGCTTTCTGCAATGCTTTCTCTCCCGGAAATAGGATCCTGGTGCTGGTGCTGGGATTGTTTACTTTTCGGGGAACTATTAACAATACAAATTGTCGGGGCTGGAACTGACGTTGACGCCGAAGGCGACGATACTGCCTCAAGATTCTCTTCGAGAGAAGGTGCTCGGCGAAGAAGGGTAGTTGAGGCGCCCTTAGCCGCTGCAGCGCGAGCCTGGTGCAGTAACCCCGGCATGGCACGATGATCTAGGGATAGTTGGCGACGGAGACCTTTTGTCGTCGGACGACCGTTTAGGAGTTGATGGGCGATCTGGGTAAAACAATTTGAGTTAAACATCAAGAAAATTAGCACGTCAGAACCTGGATGCAGTTCGGTTTTTATGCAACATTTAAAAATAGCTGGTAGGCTTAAATGTTAAACATCCAACTTTAATATGATTTCCGTAGATTTGTTGTCGACTAATTAGAAAGTAGCATATCTGGCTTACACAAGTACTTACTAAGCTTTCCATTTCAGAACAAGGTAAGAGCCACCAAAACTAATTTAATTCTTCATTTCTCCTCCTAAGATAAGTACTTATTCCTCTAAAGTCACTCTGTCTAGATATCACACTTCTGCCCAGGATTGTATAATCTAACAAAATGAAATTAAGCCAGCTTTCCCAAAGACTTAAGAGTTTCATGAAATTCAAATGAAATACATTCAGACCCTCCTCAGATAAGTTCCTTGAAAATAGATCCCTTTGGTTTTAACAAGCTCCTTTCTTAATTCCAATGAAATTAAGGCTTGAATGAAATTAGCACTCATTCCTCACTCAATTTTACGTAACTCCCATCCTCCCAACTTTACTGGAAACTAGGCCACTAAGCCAGTTGTAAAGTAAATAAATAGAGAATATGAAATTCTAAGCTAAAGAGAAAGCTATTTTACTACTTTCTCTCCTACCCACACAATGTTACCAACATGTTACAATGTTAGCTTACCTGCTCCGCCGGAGAAAGTGACCGCAACGCCTCCCCACCCGAGGAAATTGCGAAACTCGGTGACTTTGGAGGTGCTAAAAATTGTCTGCGGTTCCTTCCTTGTGGTGAATTTACCCCAGTACAACTACTATTACTTCTCTCCCTTTCCGGAGAATGTGTAGTATTCATATTTGTCGACATTGCCACCGCCACCGCGGCTGTCCTTGATCCCGAGCTTTTTGTGTCCGCACCTTCCGGCCATATTCCAGACCGTCCGAATTTTATAGCTTTCTCGTCCAGTCTAGGTAAATAAAATTTGAAACTTTTGTAATAGCATGAAAAANCCGCGGCTGTCCTTGATCCCGAGCTTTTTGTGTCCGCACCTTCCGGCCATATTCCAGACCGTCCGAATTTTATAGCTTTCTCGTCCAGTCTAGGTAAATAAAATTTGAAACTTTTGTAATAGCATGAAAAATAAGTCATTTTTTTAGACACATAAAATTTCTACTTTCTCCCAAAACTGAGACATCTTGACAGGTGAAAGTAGATCAGTTTCCATACTCCAGACTTTCTCTTGGAGTAAACTACCCAATAAAACTTTGACGAGATCGAAATGTGAAGAATGCCTCGTTCCACAAGGCTTTCACCCATATATGGGGTTTTTGGTGAAAGTAAAGTTTTCATGAATTATTTATTTGTTTGTGTATCCCGTGGTGGGTGGTTGTAAGTTACTACTTGTTACAAAAACGGCGTAGAAAGTCTTTGAGGTTTCAATCAACTTGTGCTTATACAAGTTGTTGCAAAAAGCAGTATTTTCCTTAAGTGTGTATTCTTTTGATACGAAGAAGTTTTAGGATAAAATAAAATAAATAAGTGGGAGTAAATTTTGGATAAAGCACGTCAAGAATTGGATCAAAAAAGGACTCACCTGTGACACTCACTTAGCCGGAGAAAGTAATAAATAATTACACACAATTAATTAGACTTTCTTGGACATTTATCTGACCAAATTAATGAAACATTTCCACTCACTGCAGCCCCGGAGGTGTTGGAAGCTCCTTGTCAAACCCTTCCTTTCCCAGAAGCCAGTACGTGGTCATAGGACCTTTTCCCTTGATGTCGGTCATCCCTCTGGAAAATTATACAATTCTTCATTAAGAGAAAGTCTGGAGAAAGCAGAGTCTCTCAAAAATAAATATTAATTTCTTCCTTCCTTCCCAAAAACCGCAGCTTATCCCGAACCGAATGACAATTGACTCAGTTTAGCATTTTACTCACTAATGATGCTCTCGGAGACAATTAAAGAAAATGAAATATGAGCCCAATTAAATGCAAATGTGATATTTACACAGTCTCCCATTTTCTACTTTAAGCTTTTCCCTAAAAGTAATCTAGCTCTTGTGGTGAAATCTTGGAATAAAGTTCATGAGGAATAAGTTCTATTTCCATTTGGGACACACCCACTGACAGACATTGACTCGGAAAGTGGTCCAATTACTTGTAAACTGAAAATAGTCCCGACTTTTACCCAACTTTCTCCAAAAGAAGGTAAGCAACTTATTCGGAGAAATTGAAGGTTTTGCGTCATGCACATGTTTTTGCTTTCTCTTTGGTCTAATGCTATTTCTATTTTTGTTAGATTTACATACATTTCCGAGATGATGTTTCTCTTTGTTTACCTGGATTCCACAATGTATCCTCCAGCCTCCTCCAGCTTGGCTTGGGTCTCGGAAGAAATATGAATCCTCCAGGGGGCTCCTGGTAATTTATGCAATTGGATCAAGCTTTAAAGTAAAATCCGGAAAAAGCTTCCGCATCAAATTACAAACTAAGGAACCATGTCCTTTAAAAAGTGCCACTTATCGGGACACTTATCTCAATTAGATTTACTTTAAAACCTAGTATTGACTCACCTGTACTCTCCATCCTACTCGCGGTATTGACCGTGTCCCCAAATAAGCAGTAGCGTGGCATCGTTAGTCCTACGACCCCGGCACAGCAAGGACCTAAAACCAAAATGAATTTGTTTGTTGCAAATAATTTGCAAGGTTTAAACGATCGCTGCAGAAATCGCGAAAGTTGACATCGTACAAAAATTTAAAGATAGTTTCTACATGTAACAAATATTCCTGTATAAGCCCTTTACCCGTATGGAGACCAATCCTCAGTCTTAAATGCGTATAAGGTAAATGCCTTATCTTAAAGCGTCCACTTTGATGCAACAGATCTAACGCCATTGTGGCAATTTGATCCGCATGATCCGGTTGTGGGAGCGGTGCCCCACCCACCACCATGTATCCGTCGCCTATTGTCTCAACCTAAAATATAGCTCCGATAAGGCCACACCTCTCGATAACTTCTTATCCAATCAACCCTTTACCTTGTAGACATTATAATCATTAATCGTAGCATCAAAACAGGTATAAAGGTCATTCAGTAGATCCACAACTTCAAACGGGGTCGAATGCGCGGATATCGTAGTAAATCCAACAATATCCGAGAAATATATTGTCACCTCCGAAAACTCTTCCGGATCCACGGGTAGACCGACCTTTAGCTTTTCTGCGACAGTGCTGTAAAAAGGTAATTGGTTATCTTTAGACTTTTTTGAGGTCTCAAATTCAATTAGAATCACATTTCATGTTCTTAGAACAAAACAAGACTAAGGAACTGATGCCCAATTAGTTTTGTAAGCCGAGAACACCAAACTTTTAAGAGTTTCCTGCTTTCTCTATGTTTTTTTCGAATTTTCATAATTCGGGGCCCGAATTTCGGGTCTTTGCTACTTTTCCGGGCTTAATGCTCCATTTTCCTTTGTTCTTAGCATCACGTGATCTAGTTTCTGTAACTTATTGTTTTGTTTCACTTACTTGGGCAACATCCGATTGAGGAGTTGCTCCGTTTTCTTCTTTTCTAAATCCAATTGCTCCGTCCGCTCTCGGATCAACTCTTCCAAATTGTTCGAGTACTTTTCCAACATTTGAAACATGGTGTCCACGATGTTAGCCTTTCTGTAAGTCAAGGCATGAGATTAGATTCGCCAAACTTTCTCAAAATAAGAACCAACATCACAGGAAAGTTGAGATTGATGGATAATTAGAAAAGTAAGTGATCTGTAGAAAGATCTGAGATGATGGTCATTCCATTGATATTGACATCAATGTCCATTCCCATTAGGCAGCCTGTCAGAAGCAGAAAAGCCCGGAATCTGACTCAGATAAGCAAATTCAGGGAATCACGATGCTCCACCGATTTGTGACCAGCTTATAAATGAGATCTAAACAGAATTTGCACGCGAATCTTGTCTCTGCAAAAGCTGGACTTGCTTAAAGTTTGTAAACTATAGACTGTGTTTCGTTCTGTAATGCTGTGCTAAAATAATTTTGCAATACTTTTCAAGAAGGATGTAGCCCTCATAATTTGAATTTAGCCAGCCATATTATTACTATCATATCAAATCTTGTCTGTCATCTATGAACTCGGTATCTTTCTCAAAATCCATTACATTGCGATACAATTTCGGATAACTTTCACTTTCCCCTTAATACCACATTAGATCCGAATTTGATATTAGTTTCTTACGCCGCAAGCGGAATTTGTGACTCTGACCAAGTTATGATTTGATATGAGCACAGATTCAAAATGGAATGAATTTTCAATCTGATGATCAAATCCTGAAATGGATCAGATTCTGATCCATTTCTTGGCTGTGTGGTTTCTACTTGAAGTTGAATTTGAAATTTATCATTAAACTTTTAAACCCAAAAACATATTTGATGCATCACATCAACCTAGTTTAACATAAGGTTAAGGCATTTAAAAAAACTGAGCTTGGCATTAATATCCAACACTCCTTACCATTCTTGCTACTTTAGGCTTCAATTAAAGTCATCCTATTCAAATCCACCTCGTTCCACCCCTTATAAATAGATAACACCCTCCCACAACCTTATCACCTCATAACACACTTTCTCCTATTCTTTCCTTCTTAAAGAAAGATCGGGGATTATCCCGGAAGCACTCAAAACTACTTCAACCTCCAGACACACTCCACAACAAAGCACATCAAATCATGGTTCAACCATGTCAGAGTGTTTCGACCTTTATGCCCGCATTATGTCGGTCTCCCACTTTTTCTAATCCCACATTCAGGGTGAGACCCAATCAATTTTGATTAAAAGCCAAAAAATACCCGGTTCCCGTCACCCCAACAAATTTAGGGTGTCATAAAATCCGAGAAATTGACACGTCGGGAAAACTTTCTCCAAAATCTTGCACCCCGAGAAAGTGAACTACTTTCTCTTTCGCCATTATGGCGATGCCAGGCTTTCAGACATTAATAAACACGACATAAATATTTAACCGGGTAAGTTACCCGGTTCACCTTACCTGCCATGATTAAGAGTTTTGAAGAGGTCATGGATCACCATGAAATCCGGTCGCATGTCTGGTAACTCTGCCCAACATTGCCGCATAATATTAATGGCCTCCGGTGGAGCTGCGCCTTTACTAACGGAAGGCCTTATCAGGGGCGGGGGACGCTTAACTTTCTCCAGGATCTCTGAAAGGTGAAATCAATACAATTCTGGTTACAAGGAACAAATGGCTTTTCCATGTAACTTGTGTCAATTCATTATTTTTAAGGATGTTCACCAACTGGTGACCAACAAGTGACCTTTGACCCTTACGCTAGACAACTTTATTAATGGTTACACCAATGATATCCTGACCTTATCTTGGATAACCCACCCAACTTTCACTTTAATCCGCTAGATTAGCTCCCGGATTATTTTTACTTTTCCACTAATTAAAACAAGTTTGTGGCCAAGTACCCATTTCCACGTCTTAATCCTAGCTCTAATGTCCTGTCCCGGGTTAATGGCGTACTTCACGTTCTTTTGGAATCGTCACAAAACCCGGGCGTTAAGGTTTCTAACTTTCTCTCCGAATTTCCAGAAAATTGAGTCTTGCAAATGAGTCCCTACTTTCACCCAGTTCAGGTGAAACTACTTTGTTCTGGACATTAATCCTTTGTCCGCCGATATTTTGGTGAAATTGCACTCTTTATAATTTCTGCGAATTGATTTTACTGCAAAAGAAATTGAACTATTTTCAAGAAATGAGGACATTTCGCGAAGAACGCAGTGTTAGTGAGGCAAGCTGCTGCTACTTGTTTCTTAGATTGAACAAATTCCTCGTAAATACAACACATGTCGGGCTACGATCCTTATAAGCTTTCTCTAAGTATGTTACTCGAACTAGCTTAAAAAATCGCGAGACTTTTTTTAAGCTCAAGTTAGGACCAGATTAAAAGTTGCAGTTTCTTGTTCAACTTGCCAAAAATATCTGCAAGCAAAAGCCAGTTTGTACACTCCATTAAAATGCGCTTTGCTCGAAAACACTATCTTTTTCCGAGTCAAGCGCCAGGCATCTTTTTGCATTAGCGGAGCTGCCACTTATTTTGCAACTAGTGACCGACTTTTAGCACAAAGATAACACCCTGTTTGGCATTGATCCTCGCTTAAAACTGACGTCAACCTCTAATTAATTGGAAACAAGGCAAAATTCCCAGCCTTACGTTCTCCGCCCTAATTACCTTCCTTCCCCCGTAATTACCCAGTAATGCCCGGATTACTGTACAAAATTTACCCGTTGTTTTCAAAACAATGTCCACATACTTCCCAACTATCTCTTAAAAATCTCTTACCTTCCGCCGACAGCGTGAGCATACAATACGGCTCCCCTCTCACTAAAACTTCTTGCATTATTATCGCAAAACTGTAGACATCACCCGCCGGCGTCCCCTGACCTCTGAGGGCCTCGTCCCTCAGCAGCTCTGGCGCCGTCCAGAGTAGCTCTGCAAAAAAACGGGGTTAAACCTTGCAAAACACCCTTAATTCTTGACCCACCCACCTTTCGCACCCGGTTTTGGACAACTCAATCCCTGAGTATAATAAAACGCGGGTAGCCCATAGTCCGTAATTTTTAGCACCCACCGGGCATCAATAACGCAATTGTGAGAAGTGAGGTTGGCGTGAACACGGATCCTCTCACTAAAACTTCTTGCATTATTATCGCAAAACTGTAGACATCACCCGCCGGCGTCCCCTGACCTCTGAGGGCCTCGTCCCTCAGCAGCTCTGGCGCCGTCCAGAGTAATTCTGCAAAAAAGAAGGGTTAAACCTTGCAAAACACCCTTAATTCTTGACCCACCCACCTTTCGCACCCGGTTTTGGACAACTCAATCCTTGAGTATAATAAAACGCGGGTAGCCCATAGTCCGTAATTTTTAGCACCCACCGGGCATCAATAACGCAATTGTGAGAAGTGAGGTTGGCGTGAACACGGACCAGGCTTATGTGGAGATAACGCATTCCCTGGAGAACATTTGTCATTAGATATGGTCCGTACTTTATTTACTTTCTCCACTTTCTCTAACTAGGTCTAGCACATATTTCTATTAATGTCTTAATTTTCCTGGAGGCCTGATTTGATGAGTTGCTTTCTCTACCCGGGTATTCCGAGTTCAAATCAAGCCCTGATTAGGAAGGAGTTGTTCATTTCTAGTTTCCAATATTTGGCTTTATTTACTTTGCCAGGAATAGGTGGGAAGGGAGCCATTTACTTTATTCCTTCTCTAGTGCCGAGTCCAATATCATTTTTAGAATCTATCCAGTCAAGCTTTAGTTCAGCTCTATCAAATTCTGAAGAATTATTTCATTTGTTCACCCAACAATACGCTGGGTTCTACTGGATTTTTTGGGCTGGACAGTCGCTCAACCGTATGAAGTGGAGAAAAAGAGAAAGCCAGAAAGAAGGAAATGGTGTTCCGAGTAGTCATTCAAGCATTAAAACAGGATGAGATAGGAAAGAAAAAGAGAAAGTATTCCAGCAGCAGGGCTGTGCTGTTTAGGAGAAAGTCTCGGGGTGAAAATTGCCAGTTGCAAAAAGCAATCCATGCCAATATCTAGTGAACCACTAGTGCATGGAAAGGAAGTCAAGTTGTGAAGGGCAATTTTGAGCTTTAACTTTTTGTGCGAATCTATAAAAACTTCGTAGTTTTAAAAAAAAATTTAAATTTTTAAATCAAAATTAAATCATTCTTTTGAAGACATTATTTAACCCAATTATAAATCCAACTTGCTCAAAACATAACCTTGAAAAACATAAATTACGGAATGGCCATTTACGTAATGTTCCTATTTGCAAGCTTATTCAATTTACTTGCAAAATTGTTCTGTGAACAAGACATCCAGAACTTTTTTATTTTGCCTTTTATTTATTTTAAACGCAAACCTTGGCAAAAATAAAAATTTTGCGAATTAAATTGCGATTAATTGATTAATCCAAGCCTAACATTATCAATCCTTCAAAAAGTATCTACACTAACCATACTTAACTTTATAGCCAGTAATTTATTCCAATAAGCTGTCAACATGCTTTAGTACATGAACAATCCAAGGAAAATGACTGATATTTCGGGCCCTTGATAATTATTATCACTGCAAATTCTTATCTCATCTCCGGTTTGATAAGGTGCACCAGATAAATAACTAGCTCGTCAATTTGATGCAATCCAATATTTTTGGTGTAAAACAATTACTTCTTTTAATAGCAGTTTGCCCAGTTTTTTGGACTTAATTCTGTTTATCATGGACAATTCCTTAGTTCACATTCCAGCCAGTGCATTTTTTAATGGATTATGTAAAGTTTTAATAGCTGACTCGGTGCGTGGAACATACCTTTTGTTTTAATTTATTTAAAATTAATTTATAATTAAAATCTCTATTATTCCCTGCACTAGATCGTTTTCCTGGCCAAACTCGCCTGGGCCTTATACTACACAGTACTCGGAATACAGGATAAAATCGGACAAAATCATGGCACACCTCCTGACGAGTCGCATCCAGGTAAAATTTTAAAAATCTTCAAAATACTACAGTGCACTTTCCCTTCCTTATGACGATTCTGCACAATTTTGCAATTCCATATTTACTCAGATCTCATCTTCTCCTAATTCAGATCCATTATTATCCTTCATCCTCGGAAGTTCCCTTTGTCTCGGCGTCCTACTCCGGCACCTCTCCAACTTCCTTGCTTATCAAGACTCATCTCACACCCATTCTACCGGAGCACCATCCCAAGTAACATTTCAAACCTACTTTAATATCCTATAATGTCATAGCTTATCAATTTGATAACCACAGCGCAATTTCATCTCAACCCGCACCTGCGCCTCATCCCGGGCCTGGGTGACCTTTGCCATATTCAACCTCGCCCTCTCCACAATAGCCGTGACCGTCCTCGGCCAACTTTCTCTGGGTCCCGGAATAATTTTTATACTCTGGGAACTTTTAACCCTCCTTGTCGTCGGAGTTTTGAAGATTTTTATTTACCGATATTTTCTCACTTTTAATCAAAATCTCAACATTTAAATGAAATCCTGGCGAAATTTCCTTGCAAAATTAAACAAATAATTTGACTCCCCGATTTCTCGGGGTTGGAAGTACCTCGCAAATAAAGCCGACGGAAGGAAGCCCGTCAACTTCCTCTCCCATTGTTTGCTTACTTTCTTCCCAACTTTCTCCTCCGGGAGCCGACTTTCTTTGGTCTATTATTTGTTGGACCTTTGGACTTTAAATGAACTCCTTTCCCTTTACTGGGAGGATAACGTGACCAAAAATATTCATTCTGCTCCAATTTTATCTTTCTTTCCAACAGTCAAGATTAGATTACTGGAGTATTGTGACAAATCCTGGGTATTGTTGGAAATTTGTCACAATTTTTTTACCCGGACAAAAGAAAGTAAAAAAGTAGAACGGATTCTGGTGAAAGTTTGCTTTGTTGCATTTCTCCCAGGATAGCAAACCTTATGTTGCGGTGGAGTGGACAGAGACAATAAAAAAGTACAATTTGTCCACAACTTTCCCTGATTAAACCTAATTTGATTTGGGAGAAGGAAGGAAAAAGACTTAAAAAATGGGAATTGGAACAATTCCTAGAGTTTCCTTTGTAAAACAAATAAGACCTGAGATAATCTACTGGGAGTAGAATGGAACAAGTAGCAAATAAATAACTATTTTTGGCAGCATTTCATTCGAATTATTTCATTCGAATTGGCCAAATTAATACAATTTCTACACGCCGTAAATTTAATTTGGCAAATTTTAAACTTCACAAATTATCCAAGATGTTTTCGCATCATCCTTAATTTCTGTTTTTCCAGTATAACTGGAGAAACACGACTACAGACTGTATTACACAAAATATGTCCTTACCCGCACCAAATCCGTGAGAAGAGAAAGTTTAAAGGCCCAATCCAACTTGATATCGCTTTGTTTAATAATATCATACAACGAGCCACGGCTACAATATTCCCAAACAAGGGCTGGACCACACCCACCCGACATCCCTTGAAAACAGCCCACCAACGTCACCAAATTCTCGTGGCGAAGGCCGTGAACCTGTGTCAAAATAATAATATCCCATAATTTGCAATAATGTGCAAATAATTTGGCAATTATTCGCCAATAATTTAGCAAATGAATCCCTTAAAAAATGAGTTATTGAATCCAATTACCGTTTCCAAAACCAGCATCGCTTTCACCCGAACTTCAAAGGAGTCCGAGGCCGAGGATTCCGGCAGTTTTTTAAGGTAGACGATGTCACCCTGTAATTTATTACGGAAATCGTTTCAATAATTCTTGGATTAAAAGCAATTTTTAATTTATTACAAGATTAAAAGTCTTAAAAAAACATAATGTGGCCAATTTGTAGACAAAACCATTGCAAAATTTCTTTAATCCTTTCCCAATTATAATCTGCTAATCTAAAGAAATCAAATCCCAATTGTATCCCTTCATCGAATTGTATTAAACTTGCCAATTTCTTGCAATAGAATAACAATAGCTCAATCAAATCTTATTATCCTGCAATTCCATGGGCAAACTTATCCTTCAACAAATTACCCGAAACCTTACACAATTGGAGAAAGTTGACAAAAGAAATCTCTTCAATTTGCAAAATTACCCACCACCTAAATCCAAATCCGGCCTGACAGCGTGCTTCACCATGTTTTGCAATGTTTGGCAAACCTTATTTGTCAAACTTTACAAAATCCAACTCCAACTTTCCCTGCGGATAATCTACATTCTTTCCTTAGAAAAGTATCGCATTTCGCAAAAACAAAGGGAAAGAATTCACTGTAAACTTGAAAAAACTTTAAAAACTTTGCAAAAAATCCTTTTGTTCTTTTATCTCTTCACAATTGAGTTGACACTCCACAAGGGAGCTGCCCAGATAAAAAAAAACGCTAAAAGAGGATAAATCTCACATATTTCTGGACAGATACAAAACTTTAGTGATTTGGGCAGCATAATAAATTCCTTTATTTGACAAAGTGCCCTTTGTTCCTGTTAAATGTTGTGTATTTCAATGCCAATTTAAAATTTTGCAAAAACGTTGCTAAACAGTCAAATACCAGGTTTTGAGTGATTACTACAGAACTGCAAAAATATGAATTGACTAATTTGCACGCAATTCTAGAATTTCGGGGAAATGTCAAATATGTACAATTCTAAGATGTTCGGCGTCTTTTGCCAAATTTAGTGTGCCAATTACTTCAAGATAAGTCGTTTATTTTATTATTCAAAATAAGCCACCTCACCTTATGTCTCGCCGTAGCTTCCGGCACACCCCCAGCCACACCATTGTTTAATTGTTGTTGTTCCTCATTGTTATTTCCAGTTCCTGCCTCCATTGTACTCCCTCCTCCCTTCTTCGGACCCACTCCCCTATTAATATTGGCAATACTCGAGATATTCGAGATAGAAAAAGACCCTTTAAGCAAATCCGGCCTTTCCTTCTCTCCCGAAGAAGATCCTCGTCCTTGAAAAGATGTCAAACTTCCCAGTCCCATCCCACTAAATGGACCTTTTCCTCCCTGTCAAAAAAAAATATTCAAAATACACATATTTCCATATTATTCTCTATTTCCAGTTATCTCCCAATTCCTTCCGAGCTTCTTCTCCTTCCCTAAATTTGTCTCGTTGACTCCATCAAGTCAACCCACCAGTGGCTTACTGCCCGAGGCACCAGTTCTCCAGTCTGACAGTACTGGAGAAAGTAAGTGAAAGTTGAGTCAACTCTGACTACAAAGAGAAACAAGCCTCTGGGACACTGGTGTCTTTGAGTCATTCCGTTCTCATTTTTGTACTCAAGTTGACTGTAGCCAAATGATAAATTGTTTCAGGATGGCAAGTAAATATTGAGGATAAAACATGGAAATGATCTCTTTACCATGTTCCGCTTGTTTGTTTGTTTTAATGAGTTTCCCTACTGAAACCAGACTAAAGAAAACTTTCTAGTTTTTGAAGCGGGCATCATTTTACTGCAGAAAAGGGATTGATTTTGTGCTTATCTCGGAAAATGACTCGAATTACAAGCCCAACGTTCTCAGAACAATGACTGAAAACTTAATTTTGCCAATTATTCCATAATTACATTACACAACCAAGGATTCGGAGAATGTCTGGAAACTTATTTGCAAATTATTTTGCAAANACTTAATTTTGCCAATTATTCCATAATTACATTACACAACCAAGGATTCGGAGAATGTCTGGAAACTTATTTGCAAATTATTTTGCAAATATTTTTGCAAAAAACCTACCTTTTTATGTGGTTCCGAAGCCAAACTAGGGCCTGAACCAAAGGACAAATCTTCCGGAGTTAGAATCAGCTTACAGGACGATCCAGGTACGCGATGACGACGAGAAAGCTTTCGACAATGTTTCGCCGAGGAAAAGTCCCGTTTTCGGGCATTTCGCCTAAAAACACACGAAAAAATAATCTTTGTGTTGTTGTTTGTTATTGCGAATCCTTCAAAATCCTGGATTGGACTCGAGCATTTGCGAACATTTGCCAAAATGCAATAAAACCCTCAAGAGTGCCATTTTATTAAATACTTTGCCAAAGTAGGGCAACTACAAATCCAAAGATGAGCACTTGAATTAATCGCCTTGTTAAAAGTGGCCCTCCCACCCACTTAGCCTGTTTTACTTACCTTGCGTAAATTGCACCAAGAGCCAAACCTAGCGCCACAAATCCCGTCGTAACCATTGCCAAAACGATTTGAAACCATGTGAGTAGGTAATCTTGGCTTACGCCGGGTTCTAGAATAAAGAGAAAGTTGTTTGTTAGCTTGCTTTCTCCGTTGTAAGCTAACTTCCTCATATATGCATGACATGCATTTCCAAGTAAATGTTGTCGTTTGCTGTCTTAATACGAGTCTTGTTGACAGAGTTTGCAAAAAAAAACGGAGCGGAAGCCGTCATTATCTGGGAAGGATTAAGAGGATGTCCCGTTTTTTGCGGGTATTATTCCGGTGTAATGTTGATTGTAAATGGGGATGGAGACATGTAATAGCGTCTTATTTTCTGGTTCATTTACTTTCTTTATCCACACATAGATAACCTTTTTCAGAGTTGTACTCATCATAACGTGGATAACTAACTGGTTGCTTACTGGTTTTGACTAAGTATGCAAAAAAGGATTAAATTCTTAGTTATTATAATTGCACTGGGATTTGGACTTATCTTGGAAAACTATGTATTTTTACCCTTCAGAAAGCGGCTGACCCCTGACATTTCATGCGAAAACTAAGAAACAATTACAATTTTTGCAAAAAATCCTCTCCTCAACTTTGCAGAGTTGACCCAGAAAAAGTTTACAATCATAGATTTAGATTCGAGAAGGTTGGAAATGTACAGCTCTGTAGTTCAAAGAAATAAATGGATGCAACACTTTCCCCATAAATTACCCAACCACATCCACTACCTAAGGAAAGTAATTGGTTTCTGGGTCTTATTTAGTGTGATTCCATCCCACCCTAAAATAGAGCCACATCCAAATTAACTTGCTTCCAGCAAGATTTCCTGTAATAGAAATTTTTCCGGGTTTTGATTAACTAATTTAATAAATTCACTAAAAAACTGAAACACTTTCTTTTTAGTCTAAAATTGACAGAACCTGAGCTTTCTCTAGAGAAAGTCGCTCTCTAGACAAGCCTATCCTGAGGGAATTTAAGCACTCACTCCAACTAAACCGATGTGATTGATGCCGTGACTTGAATTCACCAGATTTGACAAACCCACACAACTTGTTACCGGGTAGGAGAAAGTTTTAGGCATCTGCACTGCGTAAAATAACGTGTCGCAGTAATCCCGTGTAAACTCGGGTCACAAACAAAATACCAAAACTTACAAATATTCCTGAATCAAGTACTAACCAACTCCCAATAAATTTGTCATTATTCCTTCCTTTCTCTTAAAAAACCTCAATTAATCCCGTTCAAATGCTCACCTTCCCCATTTTGCCCTTCATCCCGTTCTCCAAGACTTCCTCCATGATTTCCCGACTCACCTCCAGTTCCCAGAGAATGACTTCCCTTCCGGAAAAAGCTCCTGCGATGAGGTGCTCCCTTGGATCCAAAGTGCTTCTCCCCATTAACCAAGTTTATTAAGGGGTGCCACCTGGACAGAGAAGTAAACATTTCATATAATTTACTACAACCTCCAGCTTTCTCCCAATTTATGACCAAACCACTGTCCAACCCATTTCTTAGGTGAGCCCTTATTTTAGTCGAAAACATTTCTGAAATTAACCTCAGACTTTTAAAAAGGATCCTCTAAGTTCCTGCCCGTCCCCAGTTTACAGACAATTATGAATGTTCCCAACTCAGCAGAATTTTGCTAAACTTTAGGCTCAGTATGTAAAGTGAAAGTAAAAGTAAAAGTGCTGGATATCATTCCATTCCTGAACGAGTCTAGCCGGCACCAGTAAGGTGACTATGTCTGCTATAAAGCCAAGCCCCGGAATCAGCCTAGTAATCGCAGGTTTGCTCAATTTATGGGAAAAGTTGCAACTGAGATGGTTTTAGAGTGGCTTTTCTTAATGCTACTCTCCCTGAATTCTGCGGGTGATGCGGAATTTTCCAGTTTGGAAAATAAGAATTGGCCACCAAATTCGGAAACCAAAAAGTAAAATGTTTTCAAAAATTTGATTGGAAATACAAATTGTTAAACTTGTAAATTTATTGTAAATTTAATATTGTAAAAATTTATTGTGATTTGTTAAACAGTACCGAAGCGTTTCATCTATTTAAAATTTTTATTATTTGATTCACTCAAAATATTTTATAACGGCGTCGAACCCTTCCAAAATATTAAAATCTTTCCTCCTAACTTTTATTTACTTTCACCACTCCTCCAACTTTCCCTTTTAGCCAAATCCACTAAAATTGAGATAACCTTCTTCAAACTCTCAACCTTTTAACCCACCAGTGTCTAACAGCCTCTCAATTTAGTGTCCAGCCAGAATTAACCTTTCCCTCTGATCAAACTCCCATAAAGTCCTTATTTTACTTTCTCCAATAAAATACGACGATCTCCATTTAAAAGTTGCCCCGTTTATTTTATATCAGAAGTCATCATCATTCTCTCGAACCTCCGACTTACCTCGCCTTTTCAAACTGCAACACCGAAAAAAGGAATTGATGCTTGGCAAACTCCTCCATAGTTCTTGGTCCATTGTTGGCTGACCCATGTCTGGAAGGATGTTCCCTTGCATCCAGTTCCAAACTTAGTTTCACAGCTCGTACCACCATTTGCGCGAGAAGTGTCTCCTGCAAAATACCCGGATTTCTATAAATATAAGTTTAATAACGTCCCGGGATCTGGAGACCATAAACCGATTGGAACATGGTTATTGGAGGAATTTGCTTGGAAAGCAGACAAGAAAATAGATGCTGACGTTGAAAGTAAAGATAAAGTTATCTGGGAGAAAGCTGGGAAAACACCTTTGGCAAGGTGCACTTTAAACAAACAGAAGGATAGGTTCTCAGGTCGGTGGGAAATTCGGGGGCAAGTTTTTATACTCCGATATTTCGGGGAGGATTTTCCAATATTTTTGCAAAATCTGGGTTTCAATCAAAATTCGAAGACAATTGACTAAATTTTAAAAGGTGATAGCTGCAGAGGTATCTAATTGCTTTACCTCTATTAACTATTTTTAAATTTTAAATAAAGTCGTCAAAAAATAACAAGGCATTATTGCACATTGTGCAATATTTTGCCAAATTGCAAGACAAACTTTCGCCACCGAACTTTCTCCTCCAAATCTCCACTCACCAGTAACTTATGCGGTAAAATATTTTCCACCGAGGTGTCGAGAGGATCCCAATTTTTCTGCTGGAAATCAAATGAACTAGTAACCACACTGGAACGGGGATGCGAGTCCGCAACCACGGCTAAGGTGGGCGTTTCCGGAGAGAAGAATTCGACAGGAAGCGGCCACTGTGGGAGTAGAACGGTAGGACGTGGACCACTCCCGGATTTCAGTGACAAATTATGCGTAAACCCGTAATCGTACGAGATACAAAGGAAGAGAGCTGGAAAACAAGACAAAATTCGTACATTTATTGGCAAGCTTTTTACCGAAATTGCGGAGAAAATTGGCCATTTCTGTCACCAAACAGACATTTGTTACTCTGACTTTCACCACTTTTACTAATGGTGGGCTCACATCCATGAATTTTTGCGAATTTCCTAAAATTCCTTAAAATTTTGCAACTTTTTTAGCTTCTGTTTCAAGATCTTTGAAGTTTCTGACCCGGTTTTTAAGGCCAGTGAAAGATCCTCCCATTATTTTAAGAGTTTCAACAACAGGAAACCGTAAAAAGGTGCCTTGCTCACTTCACATGATTAAAACGACCACACCACGTCAACTGGATTTGACTCTAAAACTTTCACCACTTTCTCTCCTCGTGCAATGCCGAATGTTGCAAGGACACGAAAACCCGGGATTCATCCAACTCCTGGGTTTCAACTCCAATTGCATTAACTTTGGGTGAAAGTCTTTCCAGGCAGAGTAATGATTCTTTCTGTTTTCTCTGCAATACGGTGTTTACTCGAGGCTACGTTTTGCAATTGTTGCGAAATCTATAAAACTTTTAAACAATCCTGATGCTTGCCAGGTTTCCCTTTTGTTCCTGACTGTAAAAATCATCCTACTTTGGTCTAGTTTAGAAATACATGTTAGAATTTTCGAGTAAAATAAACTGACCCAACTTATTTTGCCTTTTGTAAGCAATGTGACATATACCGCCTGGAGAAAGTTTTATTTAACAAGTGCCTAAATTGATCGTATTTATGCTTCATTTTAACAATTACAAGTCCAATAATTATGAGATCTTTACTCCAAATCAATTCATAAATATTTTAGATAATTTAAATTAGCGACAAACTAACCCAATTGTACTCACCATCTAAATTACTGTTGAAAGACAAAACCTCATACTGATCGAGCTCCTCGTAATTGCCCAGCACCAGGACGGACCCTGCTTTAGAGGAATTTCGTATCTCGCTCAAATAAGCTCCGACATCATCACAATACGGACTTCGATCTGAAATTAGTTTAATCAAATTTGTTCCTTGGTTTGGGAGTGTTTCACATAAAATTTAATCTGGAGCAAGCATTTTGGCAAAATTGACACGACTGGAGAAAGCAAATCCCAATTTTCAATGTCACCATTGTTGGATAACAATGGAGAAAATATGGAATTGGGTCATCTTCTGATTAAACCGAGAAAAAAGCGGGTATTGGATGAGATAGAGATTTGGCTAAAAAAAGATGGCAAAAAAACCGAACTAGGTGGAAATGAGGTGATTGGAATCTTCTTCTTTGAAAGGATAAAATAATTTTGGGGAAATTGGAATTGTCTGGAGCTGACTGGAAGTAATTGACATGTTTTCTTGTTGTGTATTACAAATATTATACAGAATCTGGGCGGAATTGGAAAAAAAATCCTTTGCCATTTTTTTGCAAGTTAAATTCCAATAATCGAATAAAACAGGAGATTGCAAAATATTGAGATAATCAGATTCAAAAGGGTTGATTGTAAATTTCCCGAACATTAAACAAATCCTTACCAAGCAATTCAACAAATATTTCGGGCAAGAAATGTGATGTGCCTTATTTTCCTACATCATTCCACTCCCCAAAGCAAACCATACTTTCTCATTGTATTCCATTGTTAACAACAATAGGACCCGTATCACCCACTGGTCCTTTATACCCGGACAGAAGAAGACACCCACCTCAACAAAAACCCTTATTTTCTAGTATCCGGGCATCTCATCTGCTCCTGACAGTTTTATAGTGTCGCAATTCCAAACATAACCAAACCCCTTAAAAATGACACCTTAAAAATTGTCACATTTCTCAATCCTTCCCTCGCTTCGGTTCATTTGCTGCGATCGTGTCTCAATTTTGCACAAAATCTTGCCAAAATGTTGTTGCCCAATACTTGCAAAAATTAGTCTTCTCACCATATCTGCTCTTCGTAAGCGCCACAGTGGTCCATCCCGTGTAATTCAGCATCCTCTCAATGGCCAAACTTACCTCGGCCAGTTCTGGTTTCATAGATTCCACTCCGGGCATCTGGCCACAAAATTGAAAGAATAATGCAAAATAGAAACATGTGCCAAATGCAGCTCGGTTGGAATTATTCCGCAAATCCTTGCCTGCGGATGAATTGCCCAAACTTTTCATATCAACCCAATTCCGTGTATCTCTCACTCAATTGAGCAGAGACAGGAAACAGAGTGGCTCTGTCAACCAATGGATAACCAACGTGACACGTGGATAACAGACAAGCAAAGAGAAATAGATGGGATTAAAAATATTTTGTATTCCCTTTCATAACCTATTTATCAATGAACCGGAAAGATTACAATTATTGGAAATCTGTTGGAACTCAAGATTTTAAAACAATTTTGATTGCAAGTATGCCAGTAATCGGCCAATATAGCATTATTTAAGAACGTATAAAACTTCAATATCTGCAGATAAATAAATGTGGCTTGTTTGGTGTCCTGTTGTAGACATTGGATCCACACCTACTCACAAGGACAAACCAAACTCAGTCTACCACCCCCAGCACCAGATTGTGTTTCCCATCATGTAACAGTATCCCATAAAAATGATAAATATCACAAACCCACTCCGATTCCTAAACAATTCTTTTATCTCGCTACTACCACACAATTGTGTTACACAACTGTGTAACAACCTGCATCCATTGTATCCCCAAAAAAGAGTCACCTACCTGTGAACACGTCCAGGAAATGAATTCCCTGGCATTCCTCCTCGCCAATGACGCGCCCGTGGGACAGAGGGGCTGTTGTAAACTCGCTATCAGTCTACTACCTGGCTCCAACGTTCCCAACGCTAGAAACTGGAGGAGACCATTGCTTCCATCACAGATTTCTGGACAAAAACGCAAAAATATTGCCAAAAATCCCGATTTTTTCGAAATTTCTGCTCACCTTTCGTCCCCCAAATATTCAGATGTCCAGCCTGCTCCTCCCTTATCGCTAAACGGACCATGGCCTCAATCCAAGTCAGATTTAGGACACCCGGAGCCCCACAAAGTTCTGGAAGGATGACATTAAAGTCTGGCCGACTCCTTGGGAGGATGACCAGGACCAAGAGCGCAGTCAGTGTCAGCCACATATTTCTGATCAGGTAGCTCAGCCACCGTAGCTCCAACCCAACTAATTTAATCCTTTAATCCGAAACCCGGGTTGTACCACATTTTGAATTCGTCTCGTGTTTGGCTAACGTGAGGCTGGGACGGATCGTGACTTTCTCTACTACCCGGCTCGCTCGTGGGAGATGATGAAGCCAGAGTGACGTGGAGAAAGCGGGTAATGAAGTAACGGGTTTCTACCCGGGTGCAGAATTGTCAGTTCGACTTCGGATTGAAATACTGGAATTTTTTGCGAAGGAAGCTTGTTTCTGATTAGTATTGGTTCCGAAATATTTGGCACTGAAAACGAAACAAGCCTTGAACTTCAACTTCAAGGGATTGGCACACTGATGGGTATCCAGTTTCGGGAATTGTTCATCAACCCGAGACGGGTGGAATGCACGGATCACTTTTGTGGTGAGGTGATTAAATTAGTGGATTGGTCATGCCGTCTGAAAATGGGAATAGTTAAGTTACTCAGAGAAAGACCTTGCCAATTTTGTGACTAAGTTCGAAATCTTGTGAATTATTTGGCAAGCAAAATTTCTTGATGTGACGTTACTCGCCATTTCAAAGTAAATATCAAAGTAATTCTTTATACCAAATCAACTTCTTTATCCTACGCATTTTTGCACACTTCCCAAACCCACGTGCGACTTGCAAATATCCCATTTTTTTCCAACGATTCACACTCCGACCTTATTGAATCCTTCAATCTTCATCTATTTCCTTCCCTGCCAAATTACAGTTACACCCAGGATTAGACCAGGTACCTAGTGATGGATAGAAATAGATTCTTCTTTTTTTCGCAAAAAAATAAAGAGCCAGTCTTCACTCTCTCTCCAAATTAAATTAATGCTGACACAGAGAGAAAGATATTGAGCCTTTTTCTAGCACGAAACAATTTCCAATTCAAGCAACCCTTTTTTCGCAATTTACAAGATAAATAGGTTGCATCACTTCCCTCCAGTCAGTGGAAATAGGGAGTGGTGACAAGTCTTGTTATTTTTGCAGGAAATTGGATTATAGTCAAAGTTAAAAGGAAGAAACAAGATTGGCACATGTTTTGGTGTGCCTTTTCCCAAAAAAAGGGTGCATTTTATTGAATATTTCTTTCCAAAGTGAAGATCTCCTCCATTTCTTGTTCCTTGAATCCGTCCAATTTTGCGGAGATGTATCTTTAATTAATGAAAAGAAACCCGGGTATTATCAAACCCAGCTAGGTAGGAGATACTCACATGTATGAGACTCAGAATGAGATAAATCTTGTCTGTTTTGACCCAGTAAAGTATTTTTCCCTATTTTATTTACTACCTTAGAAAGCTACTCCAAAAACCTAATTTCGGATTCTGGTCGCGTCTCATCAAAGTGAAAGTTAAATGAGGAAATTCACACGAAAAGAAACAACAATCCCGTAATTAGACTGGATTCAAGTTCTAACTCTGAATAAACAGCCAATTGAGACACACCTCATTTAAGGTGAAACACAGAAAGGATCCATTTCTAAAAGAATCCAGTGAAAAACAGTTGATTGAGTGGAAACAAAGGATAGAATTCGTTATGCTCTTTCTTCTTTGGGTAGGTATTTCAAACAAATTTTTAAGGAGTATCCGATCCATGTGTGCAAAAGACAAGGGGTCAATCTATTTGTTTTAAGCAATTTACGTCCAGTGACTCAAAATCATTACGGCTTCGATATATTACATTTCTCAACTCTAATTTATTCCGATCTAGTACATTTCCAATTATATTTATTTTAAAACTTGAAATATTTGTCAGTCCCCTTGATGGAATATTCACCTCCTAATTTTGGGTTCACCAGTAAAAATAGGAATTAGCCAGTAGAACCTTCTCTTTTATAAAATTTTGACTTCTAGATTCCCACATTATAACATAACTCCTCAAGTTTTTCTTATTACATAAATATTCACTCCTACGCCTTCAATTTTATTTCCGTTTTAATACACAAAGTCAGCGGAGCATGTCTTAAAAAAGTTGATTCTTAACAACCAGAATTACGTAAAAATACCATTTATAATCCCATCATCTCATAATTTTAAATAAATCTCAACCACATTCTTGTAGCTTGCTTCATTTCCTCTGCCAAACCTAAAGCACCCCACAAATTTCCGGCCTGTTTTTGTTTGTACATCTCCTTCCTCCTAGAAATGACAGTGGTTGAGTGACACACAATACCCGGCAATGCCAGGCAACGCCACAATGCCCGGGTGTTGTGTAGTGTTGTCTGCCTCTCAGGAGTGTAATTAACCCACAATACCAAACCACAAAGGCTCAACCATCATCCCCAAACTAATTATCGGGACAATGATCTTGTCAACTTGAAACTTTTGTGGAGTCTCAAGTCCCGGGCATTGCAACTGACGGGTAAACTTGTCCTGGACAAGTAAATTTTGCTGGAAATAGGCATGGTTTCTGGACTTCTGGCGAGAGATTCTTTAATTATCTGACTAAGTTTGTTATGAACTTAATAAAATACTGGCTGCCAAATCTTGGACTTCAAAGCTATCAGAGTTGGTTGCATATTTTGGACAAATTGATAAATGCAGATTTTTAAACAACTCGCCCAATAAACAACCAACTCTGCGACAATGGTTTTAAGATTCATCTGATTTTTTCACTAATTTTCTCTGCTATTAGTGAAAGCATTATGAAGTAGTTTCTATGTACATGTTTCCTCCAGGGATATACGAATCTAACTTATACAAAGGAAATAAACACCAATATTCTTATTGTCGCTAGAATACAACAATCAAGTGCAATAAATACACATTCTGTGATTGTTAAGACATTAAATGACGGTTGTCAATTAAGCAATATTCAATAATCAAACCACTGCAAGACTTTCCTACTTATCCAGAAATACTTATATTTTATTACCTTACCTCAGCATAAATCGGGTTCAATCAACCTCTTCCTTTCTCTGAGGAAAGTCCAAATATCACAACAACTTTAATAAGACTTATTTAATATCATGTAACCCACTATTTGCCAAAGTTCAGCCACGTGTGGTCCTAAACTCCTCGAACCAGACACAAGAGCGTAATTGTCTTTTTTTCCTGTCTCCAAAATAATGATGATTATCAAGAGTTTGTCGGCCTTAAATCGTCATGAACTCTGAGCTCGGATAAGACAAGATTTACTTTATTTATTTTAAGATGCGCAAAATACTCTAGTCACACTCCAACCCAACCGCAGAACTTTCTCTCTTGGAGGAGAAAGCAAAACTGACCTCCTGGCTCTGTTCGGGTTCTCCTTTTATCCAGGACTTTCTC
>JAAXNX010000804.1:0-22918 GCA_036491905.1 Folsomia manolachei | reverse complement strand
TTCTACAAGACATGGCTGATTTTATTAAAATGTGCTGTCATTTCCAGTAGCAAATAGCGACAAAGGCGAGCAGTCTCGTCGCATGGAAGCAATCCAGTCTCGCCTCGCCCTACTCTAAGAAGCTGTCACTCAGCCAGCCTCTTGCCCTATATACAGATAACTTTAGCGTTATAAAACATTCTGTAGATTATAATCCAAATAAATTTCCACACTCTTCTTAAGAAATATTCTCGGTGTCAAAATAGAAAAAGAAGAAGGAAAGTGTAAACGTGCGAAAATAAAATTTAAGTTCTGGAGGAAGATTGCGCCACATTTTATATCCTTTGCTTCCGGCTCCTAGAATGTTTGTCTCCTCGTTTTTTCCTTACTTTTACAACTGAATAATAATTCTCCACTTCCACTTTATTTCTGCAAACAGGTCCATGCATAAGAAAATAAGTGACGGAAACTAGTGGGAGAGGATATATGGTTGGGCGAATTGCAGACCCACTCAATTTGGTCTCTTTCTTCCTTTTTGGTTGGTATTTGGTCGTCGCCCTTAGACCAATATAAAGGAGTAATGGTTCTTGTATGAACAAGAGTAACTCTTAAGTAGTATGGCTTGAGATGAGTGGGGTGAGTATGGCTACCCAAATCATGTCGTAAACTAAAGGGATTGAATGGACGATATATTTGGTTGCATTTTGCATATGCATACTAAAACTGAAATTCACACGTTCTTGTGAATATTAAAGGAGCCAGATTTCCTCCTCTCATGTAACTCTTATATTTTGTCCAGCACATGGCATCATGTCATCTTTACAACGCATCACATCTCGTTCAACTTAATAAATGACCCAGTCCTCGTAGACTGTTGCCTGCCACGCACCATACTTATAAGCAACTGGCCATGTCATATCTCTTTCGCTTTCTTTATAACCCATTCTTTACAACGTTTCGTTCGTCTAATATTGAAAAAAGTGGGCAGCAGAACAAAATGGATTGGACGGAAGACATAGTTGAAGTAGCAGCAGTGACACAATGAGCGAGGAGTCATGAATGACATACATGACACGGACAAGACGACAAAAGGAAATTTATTTTATTACAGTTTCAGATGACTCCTGTCAATAAAGCGAGATTTTAATGAAATGGGCCGCAACTTCAATTTAATGGTATTGTCCAATTCTATTCGGTTCAACTCAACTTCACTTTCAGGAATCTTGACTATTTTGTTCCGAGTGATGAAGTGTTCGGTATGATAGAACTTTGGATACTGACACCAATGTAGCTGACAGTCCATTCGAAACTTTCTGTGAAAAAATTAGACGGGAGGACATTTCGGTAGTTTCCAATACTTGCAAAATATAGGATTGTGCAAATATTGCGTAAACATGCATTCGGAATTTGGAGGCTTCTTCCGTAGTAGCACCGATTATTTTGCAATTTTTTCTTTAAAAGATCGTAAGTGATATCTAATGAATATTTTTAGGAATTTTATTCTGCACGCTCAACTCTTGCTTACTTTCCTAGAAACATAGTCTTTTTCCGTTGTTTACAATACATGGTAGTATGAATCCAGCAACAACATAACATTTATTTCTTTCACTTAGCTAAGAACATAATAATTTTCCAGATTCTATATCAAAGCGATATTACACTCTACCCTTCTGTCTAGAATTGGCTTTGGTTCTTTGCTCTTTTGAAGTCTGGAACTACAGTTAAATTTAAGTTCGACCGCATAAAATCGCAGTTTACTAAATTGAAACGCTATAAAAGCATGTTCTCAGATTTAAAAGCCTATTCCCTTCAAATGTACGACTTTTGTGGGGTGGATAGTGGGGTCTGGCTGATGCGAAGAATGGTGGTTGTCGCAATTTCTCTTTTGTGTCTCGGTCTCACATTTTCCAGCTCCGTTTGGAGGGTAGTTTAGTTTGCATCAGTTGTGAGGTTATGCATTGTTCAGACAATGTTCCAATGGAGCCAAGTCGTCGACGTCCCGGTTGTAGATCTTTCTTGTGGAAACCTATAAAATGAAAAATATAAAATGAAATAAAATAAAATACGAGCAAGCATTGGAGTCAGTGAAGGAAAGAAAGCTTTTGAAATATGCTGGCTCTGACGTGAAGGAAGTGGAGCACTGATTGCTTTGGTCCTTGGGATGTTAGAATGAGACGACTCCAAAAAAGAAGAGTACATTGCGAGGCTGTAGTTGATCGTCATTCGTAGGTTTAGGTGATAGAATTACGCCATAACCAACCGAAACACCGCAGATGCTTGGCCACGTTATGGGTATGTGTACGAAAAGCGTGCATATGGGACGCATTCTTTATGTACCGTATTACGCTATTACGGTTACCTTCAAGATCTTCCAGTTCTTGGTTTATGTCGCATGTCCAACGCAGCATTCCAATTTCCTATGTATGCGTTCCATTTAAGGCACAAGTCAGTCGGATGTTGAGTTGAGCGTTTTAAAGAGAAGAGAGGAAAAAGATGATATCTACTTTTACAACAGGCTCACTTCACATCAACTTTGGGCTGGGTCACCTTTTCCTATCGTGGTAACCGCTCTACAAATATTTAGGAGAAAGTTAGTTCAAGTCTCTCTTAATTTGAGTAAAATTCTTTTATCCTCTACAACTATTTTGCAATATTTTTCAAAGTGCAAAAGTTGTTTTACAATCCGAAAACGAATGACCATGACCATTTTCTAACTCCCATTAGAAAAACTTTTCTCCTATGTATTGTCACTAGAATTTCTATATACCACCAAGTTATGATTTGATAACGACTATTGTAAATCATGGTATGGTCAACTGCGGCTGTATTTATTTATTCAATTTTTCAACATTCCTCAGGTTTTGCGAATTTCGCCAAAACATTCCACTCCATACAACAACTCCACAATACTTAATACAAATCCTTCACCCAATGATAAAAGAAATTGGTGAAAGCATGGCTTTGCTGATCCATCTCTTCATCCATTTAGTTTCCTGATGTGTTTATATTGGATGGATGAGGATAGAAAGTGGGAAAGAGAGAGTAAAAAGAAAAAGAAATGGAGATATGCAATAAATCTCTGTCCACGGGAGTAGGTGGTCTATCCCGTATTCTGCGTTATAGAGAAATATTGGAGTGAGATGTCCCAGTAGACAATTTCTCATCCAGTCAACACATCACATCAAAACAGGCCAAGGGATCGAGCATGTGTCTCTGTTTGGATGTTGATGTTGTTCAGGCCGGATGGTGGCGTGGATTCGCCAAATCCACGTACATTCCTATATACTACCAACTCCTACCTATGCACATTCCATTCACGACATAAGCTAACCACCCACCACGTAAAAATAACATTTGTGAGAAAGAAGTTTTTGCTGGGCAAAAAGTTAGCTACAAATGACATTCAGTAGCTTTTTTTCTTTAACTTCTGCTTGGTTTATTCCTATCTGAAAGCCAGTCCATCTCTTAACCATACATCCTTTAGACATTCCTGTTGGTGTTGTTAGACCAAATCGTCTCACTCCAGCGTACTTTCTACCCGAGACGTCATATAAGCGTCCATCCATCGTCTCAGTTCTATTCTCATCTGATTCCATCTTTTCTCGTTTGTTGAGTCGTATAATGTGAGCAGTCAGAGTCAATTCACACATTGTAGTCCGTCTGACTCTGACTCAAGTCAACTTTAACCGCTTTCTTTCTGATGGCAGAGGTAGTGGACGTGATTCTCTTTGGAGATATCCAGCACATAACAGGATGGACAATGGCCTTCACCCAAAATCACTTTATAACTTGGCTCCACTCTATTTTACCCAGCTGGTCACACCATCCTCCTTCCATACTGTAATACACCACACCACCGACGGCCTGGTCGGCCCATACGCGTACGTCTGCACAAATAATTCAACAGATTCGGAAAATTTATGACCAATCGTTTATTCAATTCATGATTCATGGCTTTTTTGGCCAGCGACTTTCCGTTGGTGGGAAGGATCCCACTGATGTACTGCTCCGAGTGGTAGTGAACTTCTGGACTGGACTGAACTGGACACAAGTGGGAGGGAATCCGGAAGGATAGAATGGTTCTGGTTTGATTTGGTTGGAAACTTTTGTTCGCGAAAATTCACTACACTGAGAAAAAAACGTGCAGAAATATCGTAAAGCTGTAAAGGGGTGGGAATCCAGGCTTTTACTCTCATCCATCCAAAATACTACACAGTCTAACTATGGGCTTCCTTTTTGCATTACTTTCCTGTACCCGGGAGAAAAATGTGTGTATAAAATCTGGTTGGTTTACGGCTTTGCCCAGTTTCTGTACGTATGTTCATGTGGCTCACGATTTGTAGACTAAGGAGCAACACAGAGTTTTGTGCGAGCAAGGAAAATGGACTTATCACGAATTATTATGTTTTTATGACCCAGCTCCTCTCTTTCCAACTCCATTTATACCGTTTTTGATTTCGCTCAAAAGTGGCTGTAAAATGGGGGAAATGTTTCAATTTTATCTGAAAATTCAATTTTCTCTCCCTATTAAAAAACTCGTATTCTGACTGTACGTAGTAGGAAATGATTGCAGTTATCGACCTGAAAAATGTGCATCGTTTGGCTGTGCCTACATGAATATGTTGGTTTAATTTAGAACCTCACGTGATTAGGAGCATTTGAATCATTCCACATTTCCTGATTCGTATCTCAAAAATCTACACAAAAACACACCCACCCACCCACAAGCTGACTGCACCGTATCGTATCATCGTTAACTCGTTTTTCATGTGCAGTCCATGAAAATGGATTCAGTCTCAAGACATTATTATTCCTGGACTCATACTCCACAACTTTCTCTTCAATCAAAATCCTTTCCATTCCCAATCCCAGTGTTTCGGAAATCAAACCACAAACAAATAACGGATTCCTATGTGTATGCTATCCTATAAATAAAATTGATTTCAAATCCTGGGTTGACTTTCAAGATAGACGAATTTGTTTTCCAATTTCTAGTTTGGCTCTCCTTTGTTTACCCAAATAACGAAACGAAACCAAGCCAAAATAAAAAGAAAAGGATCCTATCCATCGGTGGGTGGGTCTGTGGGTGAACGAATTTTGTTTCAGTCAGACTCAGTCTACATTCAGATTCATCAAAGCGAAGAGAATTGTGTTCGTAGTACAGATACGAATGTCCATGCACGAGTACGACGTGAAAAGAATACATCAATATGAACCACGTATTGCTTTGTGTGATGGCAGGCTGGCTGACTTGGTTTAGTTTGCGTAATTTAATGGAATGAATTAAAAGATTGGTATTGGTGAACGGAGCTGAATGTACATAATGAAATGTAACCAACTCCAGAGCAGACCAGAATATTAGAAAGAACAGAACAAGGAATGGAATGACTAGGATACGATGACCCATCGACCGCGAGCGACCTACCAACCAATTCAACTATTTGGTTGATGCGTCCAAACCGGTCAACTACGATGCATGCACTGGTTGTATTTTGTATTATAAGCAATCCGGTCACAAGTCTTCGCTTTCTGGCTTATTTTCTAGCCTCACTGGCATTGCATCGTTTCGTGTGAATAAACGATAAATCCACGCAGTTCTACTGGAGTTACATTTAATTATAAAAGATTACAGATTATTTACTCTGGACACGCGGCCCAATATTTAGCTTCATATTGGTTTGGTAAGGCAATAGGCAAGAAACTGGGTAGCTAGTCGGGTTGAGTCGAATTGAATCAAGAATGTAAATGAAGAATGTAGTTATGTGATGCAATGACTATAATAAATAGCAAACTGGCCGTTATGATATAAACCGGCCATAATAATATTGAGCCACCGTGAATTAAGAACTGAAAACAATGTGCGAAAAAATGAAGAATTCCAGTTGTTTTCTTCTTTTGTACTTTTCTTTGATTCATCAAAATGACAAGTATTTTTTGCGAAAAGTTGTTTTGAACCTGAACCTTTTTGATTCCACCATGATAAGACGAATAACACTGCTGTCACTTGCCTTGATAAGTTGACAATTTGTGAAAAATTCTTCCATGAATTGAAAACCCATCCTATTGTTCAATTCTTGATAAACTTTTGCAATCTTTGCAATTGACAAGTATTTTTTGCGAAAAGTTGTTTTGAACCTGAACCTTTTTTAAGATGAATAAGACTGCTGTCACTTGCCTTGATAAGTTGACAATTTGTGAAAAATTCTTCCATGAATTGAAAACCCATCCTATTGTTCAATTCTTGATAAACTTTTGCAATCTTTGCAGTAATTAACAAAAGAGTTGTTTTGTCATTTAAAGAAACAGCGACATTCCTCTCCTTGCTCTGCCTTTTCCTATTTTTATTCATTTCATCTCAAACAAGGTATTGAGAAAAATACGACCCCCACCGACTGATAGTTCGTGGAGTTCTATTTGGTACTCATCAACCATGGTATTTCTGGTATTAGCTATAACTCCGACTCTCCTGCTAAATAACTCATGAAAGAATTTATTTCTTTTCCAAAAAACTTCAACTCGTCTCATACGGTTCGCTGTTGCTGTTGTGTCTTGGTTTGGTGGGTCTCACTTCAGTCTTCAGCTCTAGATGCACATTCCCTTTGTGTGTCTTTCTGCATCGCAATTCTGTTTCTTTTATTTCTTTTCATTTGAATACAAGCACAAAGTCATCATTTACTCTTTTCTCCCTCTGGCAAAGACAGGAGCAGGGACGGAACGAGGCAATGTTGCAAAGAGTCAAACGAAATTCCATCCCGACGAGAAAACTTTATACAGTGAAGCATGACGCATAATCAGTTATTTATGAATTTCAGTGCAGAAAGGACAATGAAACAAAAGCCATTATAAAATGCTTGCTTGGTTTGCTTTCCTCCCACTTTACGGCAAGGGTGTTGCATTGGCTACTATGCTGAAGTTATAGTATGTGGATGATCAATTTGTGAAAGAAAATAATGCACCCAATACATATACGTACGAAGTTGTAACGAGGTGGCTATATGGCTTCTTGTTCTGTTCAATGCTTTCATGCCAAGCATGCATGCAAAATAAACAGTAAAGATTCCAAACTTTATAAATATACTCCAAATTTCTTACACTTGTCCTCTAACGTGTCCAGGGTTTGAGGATGGTTTCGTTCGTGTGAATCTATGTGTGAACACTTTGGTTGAACTAACTACTGAACATTTTGTGTGGTAGAATCTTNAATCTATGTGTGAACACTTTGGTTGAACTAACTACTGAACATTTTGTGTGGTAGAATCTTCCTCTTTTTAGAGATATGTCCTCTTCTGTATAGACTACAACTAGTTTGCCCTTAACAACTCAACTGCACTGAGGTGTGAGTTATAGACCGTAATAAATGGCTTTGTGAGTACCTACTTTGAAAATGTATAGGGTTCTCCAATCCATAAAATATTCAGAAATGTGTACTTTACTTATTGTTCTCCTCTATGTGAGGGTGTGAAGAAATGAGCAACCGGAAATTGCAATGTATGCCTCATTGAAATTTTGAAAAAAAAACTTGAAATTTTTTTGACCAAAGTACATAAAAATTCAAATCTGGCTAAAGTATGGGACGGAGTGAATTGAGTGAATTTTATGATTTCCTAAACTATTCCTGAATAGACGGGATGCGCCTCCTTCTGTTTAGTTTGTGTAGGAATTGTCGAAAGTGTTTGTTTTGGTCGTCTTTTCTTGGCCAAAGTTCTACAAACCTTAGCCATGAATGAAAATGGAAACGAAGGTGAGGGCTACATCACAATAAAAGTTGGTTGACTCTGGCTGTAAGAGATTCAAATGTAAACATTTGAATGCAATGTGGAAAGAAAGTATGGTAAACAAAATCCAATAAAAATGAGACCTGCTGGTCCACTCCCTCCTGTTTTCCCTTTGCATTCAAATAGGCCATTCCATCAATAGCTTAAATAATCAAAATAGTGGAAATAGTTGCAACAAATGCAGTGCACACAAATCGAAGAAACGCACACAGTAAGAGGGAAGAAAGTCATAACTCTTCCAGAAACTGGACGCACGACCAAACCCTCACCTTATGACATAACCTTTGTATTTTTCATTCATAAAAACCATTTACTATTAAAATCATGTTATGCATATATACGACATACACATTCATCAGAACTGCATTTTGTCTTGGAATATGTATGTACATTTTGTGGTTAGTGCATCGGTTTACAGACATTGTCTTGGTTTTCTGGTTTACTCGAATGTGTGGAAAGAACAGGTGCATACTCTGAAATAATACACTTTCGAACTTTATGCTCGCCAGTGAGCTGTTCTTTTTTGTCGTTTTTCTCCCTCTTGACTGTCCCCACCCTGTATACTACGGTAGCTGGTCTTTGCATTTTAGAGAGAAGTAAAAGTGCAATGATTCCCAACAAAGAAGAGTTGTGACAATGCAGCCTCAGTCGTAAAAGACACACTACAATACATCCGGAAAATACCGGAGCAAACGCTGCTTGGAAAAATGCGTTATATATACAGATACAGCTTGGCCTATGGCACAAGTAAAGGCCAACACGACGACATCAACATCATTTGTATCTTTTGAAAGGTTTTTGGTTCCATTCTGGCTAGAACCTGACTGGAAGATAGGAAAGGGGAATTTTTCATAAAATAAAAATAGAGTAGCAAAAGACGAAAAAGAAGAAAAGAAAGCTGGGACAGGATAATAATAATGCACCTAAACCAAAACCTAAAGACGATCCAATACTCGTTCCTGGTAAAGGATGAGTAAAAAAGCTGTCAGCCACCTTCACCCAATAATTTATCATTCATTGTTACAGCCATGGCGCAAAGGAATAGGAAATACAAGAAGGGCTCGTTCATTGCAGAACTAATGCATATCTGTTCACCCATCGGTCCCAACAAACACAAACTAATTTCCCTTCAGGAAGAATAGAGTGGGGGTGGGTGGACGCAGGGCGATGGTATCGTATCGCTGGCATTATTGCATTCCTTCTTGTCTTGATTATTGTCACAAAAATTACGACTCACGCCGAATAAGTGCTTGCGGTAGACTATAGGATAAAGCCCGGGGAGTAGGAGTGATGCTGGTTGATCGACAAGGATGAGAAATAGTATTGGAGCCAAAGAATTTTTTACAATGGGAACACACTTTTATTAAGAATTAGTTTAGTTTAGAAGAGGGAAGGAAGGGGGTAAGTTTTGTTGGTTGGCTGGTAATGGAAATTGAACACTTCAATTCTTTCAAAGACACTTCAAAAATAACTAATGGTGCTCCCGGCTCGGTCTGATTATTATAAGCGAGCCAGCGATTGGTTTTGGTTTGGTGTGAAACGTTCACGAAAAAAAAGTTGCCATGTTCCTGCAGAAGGAACTCTTTTATTTATTGTAGTCGAAATGGATGGATCATTAAATGTCGATAAAATTCTTTAGGTTTAGTTTAACACGGGAAAGCTAAATTCAATGTTTTAGAAAATAATGTTCTTCCCCAGTTTAAGCTAACGTATGTACTCTCACGCCGCCGTCCACAATTTTATTACGTTTCGGGTTATTGAAAAAGTTGGCAAAGTATGACCTCTATTCAATTTCTCAGGTTTAGATTTAGTATATCCAACACTCTGCCTTCTATTCTCAGCACATTAACGAATGGAGGCCATGGCAAGGGAAGGCAAGCCAATAAGTGAGTGGCCATTATTTAAGTAGTCCAGTCCAGTCCAGTTCAATTCACCCATTCCCAATATGCTTCATCTAATTTAAGCAGAAAGCCATGAGTTGGAATTGAAACTATGGAGGAAATCTGGTCACCGACCGAATGTGACGAAATGTGATACGCAAGGGAGGCATGTCTAGGGATCGATGTCAATGAATGGATTTTGGCAGTCCTCATTTCATTCCATGTCCACCCACCCACCACAGGACTCTTATTATATAACCAAACCGAAAACATATGTGTGGTAAAACTATCTGTGGTACTGCATCAAGTAATCTGGAAGAAGGATGCAGACAATTTACAGTTAGTGGGGGACGGGAAGCATATCCATTTCAAATAGGCATGTTTGATGGTTTAGGCAGCGGATGATATTCGTGGTGTCTTGTCATATTATTTCTGAAAACACCTTCACTTCATTGCCTTTGACTTTGAATTTTACTTTGGCATAGTTGGAATATTCTGACGGGGTGTTGCAATGCATTTTTCAGGATTTCCTTGCACAGCATGACGTTTTTATTGTAAAAGAAACCTGTAAGCTTATTTAAGGGGTACGCATATATGTTCGTTTTAGGACAAACTAGAGGACGAAACCTTTGAAGGAGTATAATCTGTCAGCCGGGAACCCGTTTTATTGTGACACGTGTCAGAAGTTTCACAGCTTGGGCGACAGATTTTTAATTAATCCCTTTATGTTTGGGCTTTATTGGTTTATTCTGTCGTAGGAGAGGAGAAATAACAAGGAAATACTTGAGTTAAATAATTTTCTCTGTCTTTCTTCATTTCAAAAAGAAAAGTAGAGAAAGGACAAAGTTCTTGGATATTGAAACACAACTTGGTTTTGTTTGAATTGAATTTTCTTATTAAATTCAGTTCAAGCCAAGATAAAGTTTCAGTCTGGTCTGTTCTTTATATTCTCTCTGATCTTGTAAACTAAACTAGGATAGGTTTCAATCTTCTGAACAACTGAATAAATACGCAATTTTACGCATCATATCAGATTTTATGTTTCTGCAGGCTAAAAACAGATCTTCTACTTGTCGGCCACCTTTGAATTTTTTTTGTAGGTAAGAAATGCAATGGACCGGCTTTTTTTTACAGTAATACAAAATTTCGTACCGGCATTTTAGGAACAAGATGTGACTCAGTTGCTTGCCTTTCCGGTTTCAATAGGTGCCTGAATTGAATTAACAAAATGAGTTAAACCTCAACCAAATCAAGATTTAATTTACTGCAGTGACGAATTTTAAACTTGCATTTGTGGTTGAGTTGAGCAGAGTTCTAACACCATTGTTATAAGTGAGAAACCCTCACAATTTGAATGATTTTTGCACAAAGGCCACTCAAATCATAATTGATTTTGCTTGAATGAGGGTGAAGAGTGGTTTGCTTTGGTCTGTTGTGCATTTGCATTATTAAACTGAAGATTTGAAGATGAAAAGGAATAGCCAGCAGCGAATATCAACAGCTTCTCTCCTCGGTCTAATTAACTCTCATCAACCACTTCCCATCCCATTTCCCCCAAAACGCAACGAACTTGACTGGTTGACTGACCATCAATGCACAAGTCGGACAGACATACATTACTTTCAATTAAGCCAGCTAGCCAAGGAATGACGGGCATAAATTCAACTACATGCCATCATTTCTTGCGTAAAGAGCAACAGTTCAACCACAATTTCCAAATTTAAATCCTATTCCTCCCAACTGAAGAGAGCGATTATGTTATTATTATCATTGATTAATGGTTGATTTTGCAAATCTACAGTTGCAAAATGTGGGTTAACGTCCTCGTTATCCTTTTAATAGTGACGGAATGGGAATGGGTTGTCAGTTCAAAGTAATTTAGGATTTTAAAGCAAGAGAACAGTGCAAAGGGGAAAAATAAATCAAAAAGATTCATTTCATAAATAAAACATCATCTGCTAGAATTATTGACTGACTTGACTTGTTTTGCTTTAAAGAAAAATTAACTGTTTGTTTTAGACTCTTTTTCCCATAACTATGCAATCCCAGACTTAAAATGGAAATCTGTTTGCTCTGCTTTGGATTTACTTGGATATCTTCTCAGACCAAACGGAGTGACTGACGCTGACACTGACATTCAGAGTAAATAAATAATCAAAAAACCAAACTCTGTTCTCAAGTAGGAATCATGAGACTGAACTTGAGATTTTTTATCCATCCAGTTCATAACTCTGGAGTAACTGCAAAGTTGATGGTTTACTATTTGAAGTAATGCTAGGATATAAGATGGATGCACTTGACTTGCTGCTCATTTTGCTCATCTATAAAAATGGTGTATTTATTTATGATTTTTTGCAGTGAAAATTGCGTTAAAACCATAAACTAGAAAAGAATTGCCTAAACAGATTTCCGTTATGACGGCATGTTTATCACTTTGTGAAATGTGCCAGGTGCTCATTGTTTTTATGCAGTGCGCGTGCCATGGCTAGTATTATATTGGTTGTGGTTCGTTTATGGTATGACTCGCTTTAATACTTAAATTTTCATGCACTCTGTACACATTTTAAATTCTGTCAACACCATCAACCCAACCAATCAATTAAATTTAATGATTGGCCATGCCTTCATTCATAATTCAATTTCCTCGTCATATCCTATCAGGCCAAGCCATGCACCTCATATTTCTCATTCGTTAAAATAATTTTTCAAGCTTGTTGGCTACAATCCATAGTCTGACTCTACTGAGGAACTAATCTGCATTAGAAAGAAAACTTTCGTTTGGCAGCAATTTGACGTTGGCCATCATAATGAAACTTTGTGAGTTTGAGTTGAGTTAAGCTGTCCCCCTCTTATTTCAAACCGGGTTCGAGTTTGGTGGTTACAAGGAAATAAGTTGATTGACAAAGAAATTCTGCCTTCGTTAACTGTCCCTGTGAAACTGTCTATAATTTGGTAAAAAATATTTGGATTCCACAGAACCCTGTGCTGCTAGAGTAGGAGAAGAAATAAACTCAAACTGCTTCCATAATTTATATGCATGCCAAGTTTCCTTCATATCTGCGCCCGACATATTCACCAGGGACAATAAGTGGCTGTCATCAGTATCTGTCATTGTGACGAATTTATCCACGGTGGGACTCACAGGAAAAAACTTAGACTACAGTCAAATATTCAGTAGTTTGAGTCGTTATGATATCGAGAAAACCCAAATTTCTGAAAGGTTATCGTTATTACCTCATGCATCGTCTCAACATCAACATGGTCCTACTGTTCTGTACTGTCATCTCAGGCAGGACTGTGTATCTGACTAAACGAGAAAAGGAAGTAGGAAATTCATCTTAAATGGTACTCACTCTCACATAAGATAATGTAACCTAAACTCAGAGCAGCGTAAAGTAAAAGTACAACGATGCATAAAATTTCGGATGCAGAAGATTGGACAAGATGTACGGAAGGCTGACGTGATGAAAATAAAATGCATTCACTTGACTTACCCTATTTATGCCGGGATACGATGGAATGGGATGCATTAGAGCCTCAGCCGAGTTTCACTTCGGATGGAATAGGTTGGGATGGATGAGCTATTCAACCTCAACCAGGCCAGAATTGCGAATACTTAAAAAAAGAAGGAGCCAAGCCACGGCGTAGTCGATTAGGGAACCGATATGTCTCTGTCTAATGTCTTGAGCCCTTTGAATAAACAAAAAATCCCCAGACTGATTTCCTACCAAACCAACTAAGCCAAACCAATAGCAAACCACACTCAATTTACTCCTTATATTCGGTAAGCAAAGTTATCCAGGCTAGACAACCTTCCGTCGGTGTAGCGTTGGTGGTGTCCCAGTTGGTGGTACACGTTGATGGCATAGTTTCCTCGTCCTGTGTGAATAGTGGTAATGGTTCACCATCAAAACCAATATTTCTTTCCCATATATCTTCTCCCGTCCTTTCTCCCACTTTCACCTCCTACCAGAGAAAGCTATACAGTCATCAGGAAGAGGAGACGTATCTGTAGTCAGACTAACTCTCCATTGAATCTGAATCAAAATTATGATGACTTTTTGCTACGTCGCCTCGTCCTGGTGTGGCGTAGTGATGATAGTGTGACGGTGTTTTTTTACTCCATGCCATGATGCCACTCAAGTCGATAAAGGTCGATGATGTGTCCGGGTTGGTTTGGGTTGGTGGCAATTTTTTTGCTGATCTCAATTTTATACGGGTGACGTTCACAGTATATCCGTACAAGTCGTGTAATGAAGGAGGCTGGATTTTATACCAAGCCATAAAGTCTTTATCCATTAACGGTTTTTTTTCTTTTCATGGTGAATTTATTCTCTAAGAAATGAATCATTTTTCTCTTTGATGTGCAGCCCAATAAATTAAATTGTTTCCCATCATTCACACCCTATTAAGTATTAGGAAATCATGGGCTTAATGGAAATGCAATTTTTTAAACGAAATTGGCAATGACTCTAACACAATTTTCTTTTACAAATCTCATTTTGCTACTGGCCTAAACCATTGATGCTTAGCAAATGAATCAACTCAGCTCCACTATCCGTAAAATTTATGTCATTGGTGACACAAACTTTATATACAGATAAATTATTAAATAAGGTTACTTTATCGGAATTCTGTCCTCTTAATGACTTTCAGCTTATTATTAGTCTTGAATTCCCAAAAGTAATTTCCTTTTCGCATCTCTCGTCAAATCAACCAAAAGTAAAATCATGCACTTTACTGTTGTGTTCGCAACTGTTCGTTGACTATCCATCTCCTTTTCGCGTGTGCGTAATATAGCGATTGAGCTCATCAATTAATAAGAAATGACATGACATGACCACAGTGCATTGCAGTTTGGGTCGCAGTAGGTGTGATGTAATTTGATGTGATGAGGTGGGGTGAAGTGAGGTGAAGTGCAAAAGCTGATTAGTGTGACTCTTCCCACTTCTCTTTGCTTAATGAAACTTTCCTCTTCTCTTTTCTCATATCACGTACCATAAACAATGTGTATTGGTTTCACTCTTGCTTGGATGAGGAAGTGGTAGTGATGGGGGAATGGTGGATCCGTGCTTCGTTGATGTTGATAGAGTTCGATGGATGAATCTCAAAAAGTGTGAATTCCAATCTTGGTAAGTGATTTTGATCATTTACCAACCAAAATAGGCAGGCATCATGGCAATAATGCAGTGAAAGGCGATGCAGAATAGAGTCCATCACCACTAGGATAATACCCGGATAGGATAAATTTCATTTCCAGTAAGGTATCAACATCCACTTCCTCCGTGGTTGGTATTGGGAGGGCGCAGATATATCCAGTAACAAATGTGGAATGGCTTCCATAGAATACCAGCCAGGTGATAAGTTAGGTGCTTCATTATTTTATGCTGGATATTGATGAGAGATACGGTTTTATTGGAGTAAATAGTAGTTCCACCCTGTCGTGCTTTCTCCACTAAAAAATCGGGATCATCCCCTTTGCCGTGTTGGCTGATCCGAACAACAAAAATACGAAAAAAAATGTTTGGTGTAAGTTTCCTATGCATTGTAGCGGGTATTATATTACCAAAAAATATCAATCCAATCTAATCCATCCACCTATCCATCAATGCAAATCGTGTTGTGTTGCAATGTTTGGATTGAAATGCACAAAACGCCACCACTGCTGTGAAATCAAATCATTCACACCTTCGGTGTACATCAAATCCTATTTACAACCCAGAGGAGAAGACAAGTTGTATCTTACAACTGAAGAAAGTGAGGCAAGGAAGTGGAGAAAGAACGTAGTCCAGACAAACCAGACGACGGTTTAGCTCAACTAAATTCTAAGAAATCAATCAATATCAATATCTTTAATAGTGGTTGTGGCTTCCTAGTCTCCACTTTACCAAATTAAAATTGATTTCGAGGAGGGTGTTTTGCTTAACTCCTTTGAGACTGAATAAATAATCTATCTTGTAGTTTTACGTGGATGAGGAGGAATCTTAATGTAAGGTTTATTTAAGAGAAAGGGCTGCATACGTACCATCAATTTCTCCGGTCGAGTAGGTTGGTTGGACTACGAAGAAAGTTTGATGAAATAATTAATGAGTATTCTACGAAGGAAAGAAGAAAAATAGAGCAATGAGGAGAAAGTCACCTCAATTTTAGAAACTGCCATCTTGTCCCTCCTTCCTACTAGAATAAGCTATTCAATTACCCTTAATCCACCGTAATTTATTGGTGTCGTCTGGGTTGAGTGGAAATCCATCCACTCAGCGTCAGCCAACTGTGCCCACACTCGAACAATAAGACGGGTTGTGGACACTGATAAATTCTTTTTGCAAAATAACACATGTTGTCCTTTGTAATTTACAGGAATAGTGCAATGCGTGAAGATAACGGAACTAAGAGTGCCACAGACTGTGCTTAACGGATCTACACATGAGCCCACAATTCTTGACTGTGATTACAAACTAGAGGAGGATGAGGAGCTGGTCAAAGCTGGAATAGTGGTCAAATGGTTCTTTAATCTAGGTAATAATTAAAAGATGTGTGTTTGTGTTTTATCAAATACTGATACTAGCATTAATCGAGTTGGTTTTATAATCTAGCCCCATCCTATCAATGGATCTACGGCCAAAAACGTAAGTCATCTTAATTTTACGCAATCTAATCTCACTACTATCTAGATTAAGCTATTCAATTGTTAACTGTTTTAGCTCAAGCATTGGGAATCCTTCGTAATCGTCTGGATTTAGATTTCATAGCATCCGATGAAGACTGGGCTGCTCATAGGGCGCTACACATCATAGTTCCTACCACCGAATTAACAGGGGACTGGTAAGTAAAAACAGGAATCGTTGGTTACAGTGTAGAGCGGAGAGAAAGCTTTATCAAATGTAATGCATCAACTCAAATGTAAATACTTTTCTCTTTGTGAATTTTTAGGTTGTGTCATGTAAGCACATTCAAGCGAGATGCATTAAGGACAGCAAAAATGATTGTCTTTGGTAAGCATATTAATATTACATTTATTCTAAACTTAAAATAGACTCTACGACGTAAGATAAAGAAGTTCATTTATATCATTGCATACACCCAGCCAAACAAGTAGTATCTCTCCTAACATTTAGCTGAAAGCACCTCAATCATCATAGCTAAATGGAATGCTGAATGATGATAATTTTTGGTAGGCCAACTTAATTTGCTCCTCATTCCCATGTTTAAACTGCTAGTTCAAACAGACAAACTAACGAAATAAGCAAATTTTAAATTCAACAGAGCCAACATTTGCATTACAACTTTGTTTAGTCTTCATCCTTTGTCCTTGGGACTCCATCCCGTGGATACATAATGCAGACTTTCTGTATACCAGAGTTCATTCCGGACAGTGTAACGTCGACAGTAATATAAGTGTAGGATGCTGGTGCTGTCTCCTCCCAGGAGAAAGGACATCATTTGTGCAATCAGGTCGCTCGATAAGAGAAGGAGATAACATCAACAAAGAACAACGGTAGAATAACAGAACGGGAAGAAGCAAAACAAAACACACCGATTCCTTCTCTCTACTTGTCGGTTAGTTAGTCTCAGTTTGTCAGCTTATTTACAAACTCGGTAAAACAAGGAAAAGTAAAGTAGCATGAGCCATTGGAATGGAGACCTTTTGCCCATTACGGGAAGCTTACAAAAACGGAAGAGAGTATCATACATATTTGTATTCAATTCAGACCTTGGTCCATAAGTGTTACGTAAATTGGGGTTGGTTGCTATTTGCCAGTGTTCGGTTTGATGTTACGTTAGAATAGCCACATACACTCGCTTATGACTTAACTCACAAAACAGTAAATAAAAAAGCATTTTACCAGACAACTTCCAGCGGTTGTCAAGTAAGGAAAGGAACAACAGAACAGGCTGCAGAAAAATCTGTAAAGAGAAAAAGGAACCACTTTTAAACCTAAATTCGCAGCCTTCCACATGCTCTCATTCCTTTCATCCATTCTTTTTTCACAAATCCACACCACCCACGTCCACGACGGACTAACACTACTTGGATCCTCGCCAACGAGATGTACAAACGAGAGTAGAGTGAGAACTCTAAACTAAACTCAAAGGCCCAAAACGGGTTCATCTCATCAGTTGATCTGCCTTTATACCACATCGGATATCGTATCCAATCTTATCCGGCATACGGTTTACTTTGAAACTTGGTGATATGGAATGAAAAGAAGAGGGCAACCAAAATAAAAACAAGTAGCCGATAGATACACTTGTAAAGATATCCGATGGCTAGGTAGGTAACCCCATCAGGATTCTGACAAACAGAAACAGTAAACAGTTTCGGTAAACCTGCTCAAACTTTCTTTCACAATAGTAAAGAAACGTCACTCTATTTTTCATGGGATTCACTTCAAACCAACAAAAAGACAAGATACAGACCATGCACATGAACATATAGACAGGAGCTGTATTACAGCTTTAGAGAACAAAATGCGGAAAAGAAAGAGTTAGAATTAGGTTTACAAAGTTTAAACAACCTTTCCGTAGGTAGTCCAGGTTTGTTTTGTAGGAGTAAATAAATATGAAAAGTCTTAAGAGGAATCATGGGATCATCCTTTTCTGAATACATTTCCATTACATCAAATAAACTTGCCCTGTCGGAAACTTTTAAATACCTTTCCAGTGAATATACAAGAAAGAAAAAGTTACTCAGTGAAAGTAAAGTGGACTTTATTCTCTTGACTCTGGTGGGTTGTATTGTAGTCGATCTCGATGGACATGGATATTATTTTATAAACTCTTTAAATTGTTGATATTCTCTCTTATATTTTATAGAATTATTTGTAAACAAGTCAACTCCATCAAACTTTTATAACCACCCTCATGGAGCTCTTTGCTGGCTTTAACTTTTTTTTAAAAGAAAGGCGTTCTCGTAATCTGACCGGAGTGTTCAGTGGGCCACACTACTTTTAACTTCATTTTATTAGTTAGCTAGTTAGACCCGACGTTTTGACTCGTGGTCCATGCTGTTATCTTTCTCAGTTTAGTTTCTTCTAGAACTCTGAATTAGCTTGGGTTGGTTAGTTGGTACCTACTATAGCAAAGAGAAAGAGAGAGCAAGTAAAAAAAACTCTAAAATTAGATTAGGATTAGGATCAGTTGTTGCAAGTGAACACGACACAATTTTTGTTCAACCGATGGTATGTGTAGTGTTTGATGCTACTGCTACTTACATTCTGACTTTACTATGTGTACATCCGCACCGTGCCATGCCAGGAAAAAAATATGCTTGGATGGTTGGTTAGGATGTGATGGTTTTCCGGATTATTACGATGAGAACTACGTGGCCCACTTGACTCTTTTTCTTTTACTAAACTCCATTCCATTCCCAGTTTTGCGTTTGTATCCCGAAATTAAATTAGGTACAGTTCCTGCCAGCCGGACTAACTTGAAACTCTACCCGGGTCCGGTAGCACACCCAGGAATAAACGTACATCTGGCAGTCCTCCTGACTTGGCCTGTATGCTTTTTTTCTGAAACGTGGGTCTCGAGAATAACATTAACTTGACCCGACCTCAGCTCGACTTTCTCCTAACATCTTTGTAGAAAAAAATTCGGTAATTTGAGCAGGACATGTTTTCATTGCGAAAGAAAGTTGGAGCCCAATAAATGGCTAAATTGTCTAATTTGGTAAACATTTCGTTTGGTACACCGCATTCTATGGTAGAACTACCACTAACCATATAGAATCTCATGTATTTATGCATGACGTCTAATTCAACGGCTAGTATTCTCTTTTTTCGTGCCTGTACCTGATCCGGATTTTTCAGACGTGTCTCGGTTTAGTTTTTTTCTCAGTAAAATGTTAATTATGAAATAAAACATTGAAGTATCTTGAATGTTGCAACACTTTTTTCCAGACCTTCTTTGAAACTGGGTTACGACGCAGAAATAACCAAAAAGACCCAGACCCCATTTTATTTCATTCCACACACTACTTTACAAGTACAGATAAATGTTGAAGGCAAATTGGAGTAATGAAATTTTAGAAATGGTTGCCAAACTAAAAATTCTGCCAAGTTGAAACTGCAGTCTCTGAAGCGAAATGCACATTTATTCATGACCTTGCCAAATGTGTTTCTGGGCTGGATGGCTTATTGCCACCAAATCAACCAACACTATTCCAGCCAAACCTACGAACCATGCCCTGTCATGTCATTGCTTTGTGTCGTTACGAGGTCACAGGTGCTACTTTTTGGCACCCATTCCTACATGGATGACTTTCTCGCCTTATTTCTAACGGGACTGTCTCGTCTCATTCACTTTAAGTAATACCGGATATAAAATAGGCTGGAAGGCAAAAGAGCAGGGATCAGTTTCTTTTTATTTTGCGGGTGTGGAAGGAAATATACTTGTAAGTAAAATCTAAACTGGACATTAAAAGAGTGTAATGAATATGGATGCATGGGGAGTGGATAGAGAGTTTAGCAGAGAAAAGACATTATCCCTATCAGTAACAGGACTTTAGTTCGTGTGCTCTAGTACTACTAATATTTGGTGCAGAGTGGTCCTCGTATCTTGAATGAATATAGTGTGCTGCTAAAGAGGGATGGATGAATGGATAGAAAGTAGCTAGCCTATGTTCTCATTCTCGTTACTTTTATTTGAGCTTGAGGATATAGAAAGTAAAAAGAATATTGGAATGGTTGACTAGTTGGTAGTGGTTGTTAGGTTAGGGTAGATGAGCAGATATGGTTTAAATGTAGGTTTATACTGCATACCTGGCTAAGACTGTATTTGAAGGTTGGTTGGCTGACTGGGTGAAAGTGGTTTATTGGGTAGAAAGGCCGTGTTATCTCCCCCTTATGACCACCAAGGGTCCAATATCCTTAGAAAAATTGTCACTTTCAAATTTTTCTCTTTTAGTTATGTTCCTTCTAATGGCCCAAATGGGCAATGTGCTCTAATAAAAACATCCCTCCGTTTAAATAACTTCAAGAGACCTTTTACACTTATCTTTCTTTGTGCATTTATTATTCCTTATCTATCCACATTAATGTGAATGTAGTCTGGTCACTACTACCACCATGGCAGAAGCACACTTGTTAGACACGTATCCTTCAACGAAATCAACTCAAATCCACTCAGCAGGTAGTGAAAGCTAGAATTGAGACATGAAGACGGTATGCATTTAAAATTTGAACAAGCAAACATGTCCCAAACTCTCTTGAGGCAATTGACGCTGCTCTTTCTCCATTGTGGATATTGTACTCAGCTCAATTTCAATTCAACAGAAACACAAGGAATATGAAATGAGGTTTGGTTTCGTTGGTTGGATGTGGGTGGTTAGCTTATGTGACTGACTTTATGTGGATTGTGGATGTTGTGACCGAAACCATTTATTTACGTTGTTTAGCTTGCTGGGCTTAGTGGCATTTGTTTGTTTGCGTATGTGCCAACAAACAAAGCATGAGATTCGGTGGGTTCCACTTCAAAGTGGAGATGACTGTCCTTATAATCTAATAGTCCCTTTGTAAACGTGGTATTTGGATTGGACAAGCCTTGGGACGACGTACGCAACTTTCACCTTTGATAGAATCCTGAAATAAATTATTTAATAGAATGAGTATCAATGAAATAGTAATAGAATAGAAATACATTTATACTCTACAGATGCTGCTATCTGTATAAAATGGAAATGTTGGTTCTGGTCCCGTCTCTACATATACGAGTTGTACTTATTCTCGCCATTGTTTTCTTTTATTAGAATGGAATAATAGACTACAGAATGGGAATGCAATGACGATTGAGTGAATTTTGATAATTTAATTTGTTTTACAGCTCCACAAAAGGAAATGGACATTGCTCTCGTGTCGCGACCATCAGCAGATTCTATAAATATTTCGTGTTGGGGTGAGTCAAGTCAAGTTTCTATTCTGTTCATGTATTTGTAGCTCAATGTGAAATTTCCATAAGTGTTTTTGTTTATAATGTTCAACGCCATTTTCTCCCTCCTCCATATACTTACAAGAGAATTTATGTAAATAGCAACCCTCCACTAAATCAAGTCAAGTCAAACTAAACAATTTTAAAAGTAAAAACAATGCTTCATTGGTTTCATTTAGGTTAAAAGTTAACTTGTACATTAAACTGATGTCTTCTGCGTAAATGGGATGGGGGAAGAATGAAGCAATTTGAACAATTATACAACCTCTTTAAATTATCTAAACTTGTGTAAAATTGGTCTAAAGTGAACATTTAATTGTTTCCTCCTCCCATTTAGCGACCGGCGTCTATCCCGAGCCCAAATTGACAATAAGCTACGGAAGCAACTATCAGTAAGTGGTTTCCATTTATCTTTAAACAAAAACTTTGTTGCGCTATCCGCCTCTTTTTCTTTTGTTCTATTCCTTCCAGCCTCTATCCATTTTGCATAATGTTTTATTTTGTTTGCATTATTTAAGTTGTAGATGTACAGGATTACGTATACTGGCTGGAGTTTTACAGAGTTATCTAAGCCTACCATTATTTTTTGCTTAATTTTTATTTTGAGCTGTGCAAGTTTAAGCCAGACAAGTATGCTTGAGGATTATTTTCATTTTTTGGTCCAGTTTTTTTTTCTTTTGGCATCCATCCTTTCCCTCAAACTTTAATGTGTGCCCAAGTGGAAGAAAGTTGTGCAGTTAACATTAGCTGTGGCAGTGTTTTAGTGCAGTTTGTTGTAGCAGTTGAATAATTTCATGCATCAAATGAGCATGAAGAATTCGGAAGTTAATGTAAAAAAAAGTTTGTCATTTTATAAACTATGTTGTACTACAGCTTGCAGCAATATTTTACATTTCTTTGCCTGCATGTGTAGTCGTTTAAAAAACAAATGCTCTCATTTTTCGTTGCCAAACCAAACCAGAAATAGAAAATGAGTAATGAAGCCTACGGTGTTGAAAGGTTACATATTTTGTAAGGGAAATTGTAATCATCTCGCTTATCTGTTATCACAAGCAATTATTTGTCGGGTTCAAACAAACATTTTACAGGAGCAAAATAACATCTAACAGAGCTAAAAATGTGCACGTGTTGATTCCTGCTTCCATGTTTTTCGTTATATACTTCGTCCCTTTCCGGATATTAATACACTTTAGTTAGCACTTTTAAAACTATTATCAATCATCAAACAGGAGAAAATGAATTGGCTGCTTAAATCATATATGCCATCCAACATTCACCTAAAATCGAAACACTTTAGTTAGATTCATAAGCTTGATTGTTGGATGACACACAATATTTCATAAGGAATTTAATTACTCT
>JAAXNX010000803.1:0-22924 GCA_036491905.1 Folsomia manolachei | reverse complement strand
ATGTAAACTTGAAGTGAAATTAGGACAAATGAACTCTATTCTTTGTGTCGTCTTCCTGCTTAAGTAACTTTCCAAGTTTTCTCCTCTCATCCACCTCCATTCCAACTTTCTCCCACTAATTCTTCCGGTTGGATGGAGAATATAACAGAGCAACGTAGAAAGGTCGTCAGTTTCCCTTCATATTCCAAGTATTTCAGCAAATGCTTATTTTACTTTCCCCACAATCCAACAACTACGAACCAACATTAATGAACAGCTTCTAGTCAAATCTTGCATTGAAATATGAATGCAGAGTTTCCTAAAAATAAGTTTGAAATGTTTAAAAAATAAACTTTTCAACTGATATTTCATTAAAAAGACTGCAAAAAATACTTCCATATAAATCGTGTAAAGCAAGAAGACTGGTTTAAAACAAAATGACCACTTTTTTTGCCAGAATTTCCTTTATGCATGGAAATAGATTTGTTCGGCTTTACTTAACAAAGTACAGACGCACGTCAGGACTTTGTGGAATCTAAATTATCACCGGGTCCAAGTTCATCCGCGTCTCGCTCTCTCAATCTCATCCTCGACAACTCTAGTCTTGTAAATCCACCAAGTTTGTAAAGTATCTATAAGCAGAGAAAGTAGTTTCTTAGATTTAGTCGACGACTTTAGAAGTATACATGCCTGTTGTGTGGGTTAGTTTACATAGCGTGCATGATATGGTATCCACTATCCAATTTATAGTTCTTGCTAACTAAGTACTCTACTCCATCCACTTTCTTATTCCTTCGAATCTGAAAATCCTCAGTGAAAGTGGGTAACTTCAACTTTTTAACTAATCTGCAACTAGGAAAGCTGAAGCACATCAGAGTGGAAATAGGATACACGACAGTAGATAAGTGGTAGTAGACGAGGATGAGTGCATTGCATGAAGGATACTCTTGTACAAATCTGTATTATTTAAGTTAGACAGAAACGTTAAGTTTTAGTCCGCAAAGTTGTACACAATCCTTCGCTTTCTTACATAAAGTGCAAATCCTCGGAAACAAATTTTGAGAGTGGAAATGAAAAGAAAGAAGACGAAGAATAGAATGGAAAAGTTATACTTAGCTATCCAACTCATTTAAATGGCGTCTATCTCGGAAGCATGGTAAATTTGTTAAATGCAAATTAAATTCTGATCCATTCTATAAGTTTCAAATCTTACTTAATTTTTAAAAAAGTATCTGAATTATTTTGAACTAGTTAAAACTGGATTTGGCTTTCTATACATACTTACTTAGGTAGTATATTTGCATGAAGTTATTTACTCAAATATTTAAATTCGCTAGATTTCATTTTGCATTTTATTTTAATTTAATGGTCAAATTTTATTAAGTTAATCAAATACTTAGACAATAAGCGCATGAGACCCCGCAGAAAAAAACATTAAAGGTTATGAAACTAAATTAAAATGTCATAAAACTCTTATTGACTGCTACCATTTCATCTCTGGACCATCTCTTCCATCAAACCACATCTTTGCACCAACGAAATCACAGGTCAAAGAGAAAAGGAAACGGGATGAGTGCAAAACTTTCTTTAAAAGTTCTTCTTCCTCTTTCAACTTTGTCTTTAAGAATAAAAAAATCTGCGTTCAAGCAGCCGAACCCAAGAATGAGTTTGGACACCTCCAGTTAACAAATGTGGACCAGTGTTTAAAGAGTGATAACAATAAAAAGGTTGAGTGTCGTGATTCCCCCATTGTTACCCTGTCTGGTGACACAGAACTATGTGGATGTTATACAGCGGTTGGGCCGGAAGCCATGGAGGAAGTAGTAGTGCCACAAATACCACCAACACCATCACCAATGTCCCACCAACTCCTAGTAAAAGAACTAGTTCCCTCCCTTCTCACACCCACACCCATCCTGGAGGTAGTAGTTGTACTAGTAGTAGCATTGCAAATACTGGTGGTGGAACAAATACTCGAGGCGAGGATGCAGATGATGAGGATGACAATGGATTTATCTTATGACAACAAGTTCAATCAAGTTCAGGAATCGGGGAGGAGTGCCAACTCCCGATGAACAACAACGTCGCTCCCAACCCCGGTTCACATCAGGTGACAGAAATATATTAAAATATAGTTGTCATAAATATTTGATATTATATTTCATACATTGGAAGAAAGTGTCTCAACATACTGTCTATAATTTCAGGGGACCAACCACCAATCACATCACCCTGCATACGCCACAATCCTCAGAACTAATTCGCAACACTCCGCAATAGGGGGTCAGGGAGGTGGAGGAGGGGTTGGTGGTGCGGGTCACCACACCCTCGGAGGTGGTGGGATCGGTGGACCCTCAGCTCATTATTTTAGACCTATTGCTCATCCCCACGGCATTTATACTGGACGACCTCATGATGACTTTGACATCACGAGTGACTCTGATGCCATTTCCTCTCCCAACTCGTCCATTATCGGTCCTCCACCCGTCCCTCCGGGGATGGTTATTGGTGGACCCCCTTCTCCACCCCATCACCTACTTTCCTACCCAAATGGAGGACCTCAACCGCCCTCAGGCCCTAACCCTCCCGGTAACATATACCTTCATCTAGTATCTTTTTTATAGGAATTGTAACTGACTACATAATATTTGCATGGTTTCGTTGATCTTTTTTAGGATTCCACTCAATATACAGCCCCACGGGTCAATCGGGAAGTGGTAAGTGGAAATATAGCGTCAAGTCAATTGCCACCGTTTTTTTTAGAAATATTCATAATTGCCTAAACTAACTTTAACCATGCTCCCAAAGGTCCACTCCGATTTGATGACTCTTCGTTCCTTGGGACTTCCGACGCCTGTTCGTCACCTGAAACCGGATCGCTACCACGATCGGCGAAGATGACCAAACGGAAAAGACCTCCACGGCCGCCTCCAAGAAGACTTAATAAGAGTGAAGACTATACCTTACAGGAGGAGGAGAGAAGGGATCATCACCTCGAAGACGATGATGATGACCCCCATCTCCGCCATCTTATAGCCAGGTACACATTATTCCATATTTCATTAGTACCATCAAATATCCCGATATTCGCTACCCGACAATACTCGTTATCAATTCATAATTAGTGAGCATGTCTCATTTGCATCTGGAACGCTCCTCCTCAGTTTCATATAAAACCTAAAAGACGTACCAAATTCATGCCATTTACACGTATACGTTATTTATCACTTGCTGTCCCTACTTTTCCTTTACTATGTAGACTTGGATAGTTGAATTCATCATGAGGAATGAATTCTTGAGTTTACAAACGAAAGCAAACCAAAACAAAGCAATTTATCTCAGTCCAGTGAACTAGGCAGGGAGCGAGTGAGTGGCTGTTACTCTGCCATGTTTTCCGCTGTCGTGTCCTGTCCTTGGTTTGCTTCACTATCATCTTATCCTGAAATCCGATTGATCTCTGACATTTGAATGTTGGATGAGTTCAAGAGAGCAAAGCTAGCAAAACAACCAGTAAAGTGGCCGTGTAGCAGAGAAAAGTGGGACGCAGAGAGGCAGGGAAAGTTGATGGCCGGGATTGGTGTGAGATCCTTAAATTCTCCATCCGAACACTTTCTCTTCTCCTTCGTCACGGGTGGGTAGAGAGAGGTGGAGGTGGGCGAGAGTAGTGTGGAACATAAGCATCACTCTATGACACAACACAATTTGTTACCAACTTTCTCCAGTAGAGTACAGACTTATTCCGGTGTGTCTGCTACACCCCTGATTCATGCCAGATTCAGCCAAGTTGCTGTTATTTTAATCAAATCCAGGTTAGCTGCTCGGCAGGATATAGATTCCATTTCAGACGGGTTGCAACGACGTACGTATTTGATTTGGGAGCTGGGGTTGGGCAAGAATTTTGTTTATTTGTCAAGTAAAACGTGTGCCATGTAACGAGCCCTTATCTATGATATTTCGGGTATCGGTTCCTATCCTGGTTTCGCTAAATTTTCTTTCGACGGAATGAAGTTCATATCAATTCCGAAGTTGCAGTTACATAGATCTTCCTTTTCATTGTTGATGAGGAAAACACGATAAGCATGATTTCCTTTTATTGTTGTTCATACTAGTGGATACTAGTAGACGAGTGGTTTTGGAAGACATTTATAGTTGATGCAACCTAACACTCGCCACAAAACAAACCAAATAGAAATCAAGTATATATAGTATTGTATGTAATATAAAGTAGAATGTGAACAACAATCAGTTAGAGTACCACCATCATCAAACCAAACCACAAAATAAATACAATATGCATGAAATGTGTGTAGGTTGAAGGAGAAAGCAAGGTAAAGGTAAACAGTTAAACAAATAGTGATCGGATTATGGGATTCAAATGTAGAGCAAAAGATTAAATGGCGACTATGCATTGGTTGGATGGATTGTGGATGAGATGGAATCAATCTCGGCTTACAATGTGGTTTCCTCTTTCCTTTCCTTTGGTTGCGTAAATTTATTTCAATTTGTTGAATCTACTTTGATTCCCCGTTTATTTCTAAATTTTGTCCCGGCTCGTGTTTTGTGTGTAGGCGATTCATCACCGTAGTTTTGTTGGTATACAATTTACAATATCACTTTTTCGTTTAGATACCAAATGCGTATCCTTCTAGAACTCACCGCTCCTCATGATTCAACAAAAGAAAATATGGTGAAAGTACGTAAGGCCAAAATAAAATTGAATACAGTTCAATGCTAAGGTTCACACAATGCTCGGCTCTGAAAATTATTTCCTACCGATAAACTCCTTTGGTTGCGTAAATTTATTTCAATTTGTTGAATCTACTTTGATTCCCCGTTTATTTCTAAATTTTGTCCCGGCTCGTATTTTGTGTGTAGGCGATTCATCACAGTAGTTTTGTTGGTATACAATTTACAATATCACTTTCTCGTTTAGATACCAATGCGTGTCCTTCTAGAACTCACCACTCCTCGTGATTCGACAAAAGAAAATATGGTGAAAGTACGTAAGGCCAAAATAAAATTGAATACAGTTCAATGCTAAGGTTCACACAATGCTCGGCTCTGAAAATTATTTCCTACCGATAAACGTCATTCATCCAATCTGGGGATATATCTGTAAAACCATAAGCAAGGCAAGGTACACATTCTTCTATGGTTTTCTCTTACTTTTTCCTGCAATGGGGTCGTGGTTTTGTTCTGTCCTGTGTTTCTGGTTTCCTTCTCTTTTGTCCGGTTACTCTCGAGTTCATGACTGGACTCCAGTGAACAAAAAGGAAAGGATTGAACAGAATTCTTTGCCGGTTGGTTGGCGATTTGGTCCTTGGTCTGGTCGGCATGTCCACCGCAGAATGGTGTGAAATACGGAAGAACCAGGAGAAAAGAGGGCGAAAGAGGGTTTATAAATTACCCGGGTGGACTGGTTTGTTACTGGCCTAACTCCACTCAGTCCATTCTCTAAAATCTATTTGAGATTCTGACCACCTTTTTCTTTTCTCAATTGCCTATTTTTTGTCCTCTTGATCAATTTCGTGGAGTATTTGAGTTTTGGTTGTATACGGTTCAAGCGATAACAATCTGACATAATACGACTAAGGCGGGTTGGCGGAGGGGTTTATGTTTGGTTCCTTTATTCTATTTCGGTACTGGAAGTTTTATCTTTTCTGGTTAGTATATGGTATGGATCAGCGAATATTTGTAATCACATTAACGTGTATTTGACAACAAAATCCACTCATTTAGATTTCCTACAATCCACTTTCCGCTGGTATTACAAATGAATGTAATGGGATCAAATTACAGCAGGTGCTATTGCGCAACCAACCGCTAATGCTCTGAAGCGCAGATTTAAACCTTAAATTGTTGCAACTATTTCGTAACGGCTTTTGATTAAAATCGTAAACAAATCCCTCAATCCATCACATATTTGTGGTGGCTCCATTTCCGATCATCTATCTTCTTGCCGTCTTGTTCTGCAGATGCTGCGATTTTCGATTTTGGTGGCAGGTCAGTATTTATTATTTTTCTCTCCAACCATTTCTGCGCAATCCAAAGAAAACTATTCCTAGTCAGCATTTCAGTTTAATTCCATTTTCAATACTTGCTCTAAATTTGGAGAAAAAGTAGTGGAGAATGGTGTTTATACCTTCACAATTTTTTAGGTTTAGGAGGCACCTGAGCCTCACAGTTCACTGTCGTAGACAACACTTTTTAAAACTTTTAATAAATTGTTCGTTTCCTGCAAAGTACGCTTCGATCAGTAAGGAAAATTGAAACGAAGCAACCATGAAACTTGTTTTAACCACCACACTACCGATCTTATAACAAATGCATTCTTTCAATTGGATTGGATTAGATGCCAGACGTCCAAAGTCCTTTTTTGAAGAATGGGACGAATTTTGTTAGAAGAATTACACTGAACTGCACTGTAATATACCCTGTATGATAGACAACTTTAGTATCACATTACCACAAACATTACTTGCTTCTACACACTATCCAATATCAATACCACAACCTCATCCATCCCACCTCATCCCAATCCCATTGCAGTGCAGACCAGAGGGACTTTCTCCTAAAGAAAGTTTCATCTTTCTCACTCCCAAACCAAACGACCACAAATACACTGGATCAAGTTTCTTTCTCTGGCTTACTTTCACTTATTGTATTTTTTTGCCACATGTACGTCTCCCATCCATCCTTCCGCCCATATCCATCTCACAGTCCAGTAAAATACCAAACATCTAGTCCAGTGTCCCGCTGATTTCGATTTTAGCCCGAGTCAGATCCATCTTCCTGGACGGAAAAGGGATAACTCTGTCAACGCGTGATTTCTTTCCTGAGCGAACGGGTCAAGACGCCCAAATATTTTTCAAGATGGATGAGTGTGAGCTCTGTTCTAATAGAATCTAGTATATATGCACATATGTAGTCCAATATATTGGATCACTGTGCAGTACAGGCGTGGACATATTACTCAGAATGAAGAAATAGCAAAAGGACTCACTTATATCCCAGTCCTACATATTTTGTAGCCCTGCTGCATACGTAAGGAATAAGCAAGCAACATCCACTTTTTTTTACCCTGTATTTCTTCCTCTGCCCCCGCTGAATCTTGTTCATAATGAAATCGACGAGTTGAATATAAATTCCTTCCTTATTTCGTTTTCCGTGGTGCATACTGCTCCGCCTTGTGTTCATGTTATGTGATGTTTTGGCCGGGCTTGGTTGACGGTGGGATCAGAGTTCCTAGAGAAAGAGATGAAATGAGAAGATTCCATTCCTTCATTATTTTCCGACTTGACTCACAACTCACTCAGTCAATTCCGCTCCACTGGTATTTAATTTAATGAATGAATGGAATGGTATTCATACTCTAAAGGGTGACCTTTGGACGGAATTTTTATTCTTTATCGTCAATGAGTCAAGTGGGGAATGCAATGCAGCATCACTTTCTCTGCCCTTCTTGTAAAGCCTTGTTATTGATGGATTAATGGGAGGAGTGAGGATTATAAGCCCCGCAACTGAGGGATGGATGGATGAATGAATAGATGGATAAAGAAAGATGTCAGTAAGTAATGGGGAGTTGGTCGTTCGGTTGGGTGGTCATGATCTTCATTCCACATACGCCCTACTATACAGATATATCCGCATATGTATAACAGCATAATGTAATCACATGCTTGGTTAAATAATAAATAGAAATATAACGCTGTGGGAAGACAAGTTTGAGTGAAAGTATTAGGAAAGCTATGCACAAGATTGGCGAAAGCAAAAAAGATGAAAAGAAATGAAGAGATGCCCGAAGGGGGTCTTTTCCTGGTTTGGACTGCCCTGGTCGAACGGCGATATATTAATTCCGCTCCTTCCTCTATCTGATTCTTTACCCATACACGGGCAAAGTCCAGTTTCCTTTGCTATCAGGGACCATGGCATGCCCCTCATAAGCCATAACATAACCGTTTTGTCCATCATCCCATACCATTGGTCTTGTCTTGTGTGAGTGGGTCCATCTCATCCGGCTCAACACGTTTTAATGGAATATAATCCAAGACAAAAAGTGAAAGTGCCATTTTAATCATTCTTCCGCTGTCTGCTTCACTTTTCCTCCACTCTCCTCTCCCATCTTCAATATTTCTACTGTTGGTTTTGGGTAGAACTGGAGCAGGCAAAAAAGTCATTTCTTTGTGGTGAATCTTTTTTTTTATTTTCCGCTTTCAACCTCATCTTCAAAGTCTTTGTAGCTTAGTACGTACTGAGCTGAATTGAAATACTGGATAATAGCAGGCAAAGCCAAGTCAAGCCAGACTCCCATTAAATTCTACACAGAACAATTCTCAAGTGCTCAATTAGTTCTCTTTTTCCCTCAGAGCTTTCAGTTCTTGGGAAAAAATCATCATTAGAATTTTTAATCTAGAGATCTTGTTAAAAAAGATTTTCATCAATTTGAAGTTGTTTAGTGAGATACAGTTCTGTGTGATGTACCTTGTTCGCTTTGGTGTATTTTTAGCAAGTTACTACGAATTAGTTCAGGTGAAGCAGGTAGGACTTTTTCATCCTGCAAGTGTTGTTCCCTTAAAGGATTTTTTCCACAATTCTCCCCATTATATTTGCTTTGAAGTTTTAAAATGCTGGCGTGATTGTGGTTGTGGACTATAGATCGTGAGTGTGCAATGAGCAGGTCTCATTAGTGACAGGGAACATGCAGTGTTCATTACAACTCAATTCAATGGTTGGTAATAATTATCATTATTGACTTAATTAATACGTTATAGAATGCCGCCTCAGTTCTAGCTTTCCTGTGTCCCGAATGATGGAGGCAATATTTTACGTGATGTAATGTGGCGTGATGGTGTAATACTATTAATACTAAGCAGGGTACAGGGTTTTGTCCTGTTCTGCATGTTCATTGTCAGCGAACAGTCAATTACTCCGGTAATTAATTGAATTAGCAATGATCATAGAGTGGAGTTTGAATACTCGGTTCTAGCTCGTCACGGCAAGTGATCCTGAATTTGTTAGGTGAATGGTAGGTAGGAGAAAGGTTTGTTAATTACGGGATAATATTCCATCCACCCATTGATTGTAATGAAGAGACTTGTTAGAACTGGTGTCTTTCTGGGTAGCAAATTTGTTATTTGTTCTCTCTTTGGATATGCAAATCACATGGATTGATTACAATGGGGAAAGTAGCACTATTTAATTTTACAAATGCATTGTAAATAGACTTAAAGATTTAGGCATGAGAGTATTGTCGGGGTTCGATTTATATTATCAGATTTAGCAAAATTGGTGTAATTAATGTTTGAGAGTTAGAACTAATTGTTCAACACATATTTCATGCTGCTGCTGTAACAAAACAGTGGAAGATGTATAGAATACGGGTAAGTTGTACTGTTACATAATTTTATTTCAAGCTACAACTCAGCAGCAAGCATAATTTGGTGATGTCTTTGAAATTACGAACAGATCATGGCCTCCAGACTCACCATCTCCTGTTCCAGGCTATGGGTAAGCTGTATTATTAATTTACTTCAGCTCACTTGATTGACTTTGTACATGTATTAAAAATTGCAGTCTCGTAATAATATCTGATTTAATTTTTTTCAACCCCTAGTTATCAGCAACAATTAGCTATGATGACCATGTCCCGGCTGGACGAGATGCAGGTTCAAGAAGAAAAGTTGGATACAGCCATGGCCCTCTCCGAAATTCGGACTCAACTTCAAGAGCTAACAAAGTCCGTAGAATCTTGTCAAACTGACGTAAGTAAAGTTTTAAATTATTCATTTTCTATCATTCCCACATTTGGTCCGATCTATTAAAAGTATATTCCTCTTCTGCTTAGAATTTAAAAACTCAAAGTTTTCTAATATTTGCTCACATCAACCACTCGGTAGTTTTTCTGCTCCGATGAAGTTCTATAATTTACTTTTAAGCTTCATCAAACAAATCAAACAAACCAAAGATCAAAACATTTGCTTAAAGTACACAAACCTGTTTTTTTTCACTTTTTATTTCAATTTCATTTTCACCTCCTTATGGCGAAAAACATTTTACATTTCCACCGCTAAGGACAAAGTGCCATTAAACCGATGAAACCACGAGAAATGATAAATTGCCACCTGCAACTAAGATTAATTCTCATTCCCATTCTTTCCTTTCTCTTGTACATGTTCATGTATTTGCTTCCTCACTAACTATGGCTGCCGGAGTAAGAAACACTAGCAATTTTTCTCTCTAATAAGGGTAGCATACTTTCCTGTTAACTCCGTACTTTGTTCATTTTGTTCTCCAATTTTAAACCGTTGGGAAATCCTGATTAAAAACTTAGCGACTTTTCAAAACGGCGTTTTGGGCGAGCATCTCCTTCAGTTTACTATTCTTAGTTACTTCATGAATTCAGACCGTCGACCAATATTATTTTTTGATAAAATCTTATTACTACTTAAAGTCTAAAAATTAAGAATCTATTATTTTTCCAGTAACTGTCTTCACACCACACAATCTGTACAGGCTCTTTTTCTCCAATAACTGTACAATTTTAGAAACTCGCAGGGACTGCATACACTGGTATCTTACTCGTAGTAAGACATACCATATAAACTTTACAAACAAAACTTTGGTTTGGTTTTGGTATCTAGTTGAAACTGGTGAAGCAACCACAGCTACATCTCCGACGTATGTAAAAACTGGGAGCCTGGCTGCTAGGCAAGGCAGAAGTAGAACTAGCAGAACCAAACTTTTCTCGTAACTTTAGTAGTTTCACTAGATAAATAAATGTCTGGTTTAAGTTGCGTCTTCTCATGGTGAAGGAAGACGGGATGTGTGGATTGAGTACGGGAACAATGCTCTTTCTTTTCTACCTACTTTACTTTTTCCTCTTTAACATAAAATTCCATACGGAGAGAAAGTGAAAGTCTTAACCACATCCCACTCACCATACCGCAGCAAACAAACCAAAAAAATAACCCACCGTACCAATCCACCGTCAAGAAAGACAACCGATTGCCCTACATATTTCAAAGGGTGAAATAATACAAAAAAACAAATATCAACATTTACTCAAGTCGAGGACAGGGATTTATATGTAGTTTGGTTAAGCTTAAAGTTATACATAGTTGTGCAGAGGCAAAATTTTAATTCCAATCTGCAAAGTGTTTTTGTTCCTCTGAATTTGTCTTTTTATAAAAATAATACAAATTCAACACATTTCTACAATGGCATTGTTGTTGTGGATGGCTATTCATACTCCATAGTAAAATTTTACAAAGACTCGGAAGTTACTTGGAAATAGTAAAGTAAGAGTTGTTTTGGGTGGTTTTTAGCTTTACTTCATTTTTTATCCTATACTTTTCCTACAATCATGTTTAAGAGAAAGTTTTAGTTTTATTATTCTTAAATGAAGCAAAGTTTGCACATTTTTTAGCAAAATAAATTCACAAGTGCCACTTTCACTTTATTTTTGGAATGATACCGAAAGGGAGATGGACCTACTTTTTTTGCTCTCCAACTTGGTATTAAGGTGAAAGGATGAAATAACGGGGAGTTGCGAGAAGAAAAGAGAGGAGAAAGGAAAGAAAAATTATCCCTAGGTCTGAAATACTGTTCTGTAGGGAGTAGGCCAACTTAGGAATGTGGATGGCATTGTCAAGTTAATGAAGTCAACTCAAGTCACAAGGAACAAAACAGGGAAAGACAGAATGGTGTGAATGATGTGTCACAACATTCTTTCTTTTCCTTCTTCCCTTGCTTTACAGACATGATGTGGTGTCACACTTTTAGAGTTTTCATCTCAAAATAAATAAAATAAAATTATGAAAAATGTCAAAATTGTTTCGGTTTTAGACTTTATTGTTTAACTTTTGACATTTGTAAGTTGGTAATATGACTCGGTCATGTCAAAATAAGTCACTATTATTCTAAACAGCCAGACGCACTCAAAACCAGTCGACCAACACAACGGCATATCTATCCTCCTGCGGTGTATCGACATCATTGAGTATACGATCTCGGTTATGTTGTCTTATGGTCCTCATGTTGGCTTACCTTTCATTTTCTCCGTAAAAAGGAAAAGCTCTCTACTTTTCTGGCTCATTAAGCAAAACCCGTGTCGAAGGATGTGTAGTCGTTGATAGTGAAGTGTAGTGGATGGAGTGGATATCAGTTCATCCACTAAGTCCTCGCTAAGCTGGTACTACTCAACGACGACTATGCACCGCGTTTGGAGGATGGATATGGATGTCGCCTTGCCTTTTCAAGATTAGCTGTTAGTGGAAAGTGTGCATTTCACACGAAGTTATTACTTTGAGCAGGAAAATGCCAACTTTTTACTGCCACTTTCACTTTCACTCACTCTCAGAGAAACAAACACAACTAAACCTGTTTCCACTTTTGCACGTACCGACACCACTTTCTTGGGTTAAAGCAATATAATTCCTGTCTCTATCTCCCATTTCCATCAGCATCAACATTACTTTAGTTGGACCCGTCAATATTGCATTACTGAACACCACCTCATGCTGTGCTACACAAAACAATACATATCTACATCACATCACTCCTTTCCCTGAGGTGCTGGTGAGACGCGTGTAAGAGATTTAATACTGCCTCAGGTTTAAAAAGAAGTGACAAAACTCGGAAATACATTAGTAATAAAATGACTGCAAAGTATGTGTAGTCATAATTAACAAGATGCCGCCCTACCTGAAAAGGATTTAAGCTTTCATCAAGAATATTCAAAGTCGGCATAATGGTTTTCAAAAATATAGTAATGCCAGAATGATTCACGCAATTAACCAGATTTCTTTTTTTGTCATTTACACAAAAAATAAATTCAAGATTGTGTAGATTTTGTGTAAACATGCATGGCGTAATGCATGATTTGCTGCTGGAGTGTGGGGCGTGGTGGTGGTTCGACACGCATGTAGAGTAATTCGTGAAAGGAAAGTCAGAAAAGAAAGAGAAAAGAAACGAAAGGAGAAAAGTCAATATTTCTCCCCGTCCAAATTAGAAAGTAAAACAAAGGTTGGCAGCAAACTTCTTGGATTTGGCTGGCTACGTAGTTCGTATAAGAGCAAGAAGTGTGTGTAAAGATCGTTTTATGACATTTTGTAATTTCCGTTCTACCTTTACTTCTCTTCAGCTAACCCTCGTTGGCTGAGGCTGGTAGCAGTCACTAATGGTTGCAGCCCCGTTGGGAGAAAGGTGCATGTAACGCACAAAACCCACTGTGTGAAACACCTGGATTGTATTATTATTGCTATAATATTTTTCAGTGTGAATTAAATGGTTAAAAAACGATCTTCTGAAAATATTGACCATTTGTTTAACAAGCAAAAAAGATGTCAGATAATATTTGGTATAGATATTTTACGCATTCATTTTTTTCAACAATATGATGTTTGCTCCATCTCAGTATACGCCAGATTTTTCAAGTATTTCAATTTTTTGTGGTGTTAGTCGTCAAGTGTGTTGCGTGTCTCCCAAACTTTCGATTATTTTCCTCAAGAGAGAAATAAGTAGTACAAATCAAAGGTTAGTTGAGAACTGGTTCAGTTGATTTCAGAAGAAGGACGCCGACACAAGTACCATGTTTAGTAAATCACAAGAGGTCATAGTATAGAATTAAAGGACCGTGGCTAAGTAAAGTAGTAAAAGTAAAGTGGTCATATTTCATTAGTAAACATGAAATGCGATGTAATGTTTTATTTTATGTCATGTTTTGTCAAAGGTTGAAAGGTAAATCGAAAATGGTTATGGTTTCTCGCTCATTTTACATACTGAAAATTTATACACGTCCGATTATGTATTACCTATCTGAAATCGTCTGCAAACTAAACATGACTGTACACTACTAAATAGAAAACGAGCAGCGGAGTAATTGCATTTTATCTGAGAAGGAATTGTAAAATTTTACCTGATTCCATTAACGATGATAATAATAACTAGCTGGAATTTATGTGTACACCAAACACAACTACGCATCGTATTGTTTAACCATCCAGAGTTTATGTCATACAAATATCCTTATACCACTTAAAGCACTAAATCCATCAAACAAAATGAATGTGGAGATAGGATTTTATTGGAGTTGTAATTTTAGTAGAACGATGTCGTTAAACTGGATGTACTAAAAACTGAAAATTTCTCCGGCTCAGCTCAGCTCAACCCAAATCATGCCATCATTTTATTCAACAAACTGATAGCTAACATAAAGGCATTTGTTCCCGATTTATACAGAGTAAAAAATTGCTCCAGCCACGCTGAATGAATTCTTGTTCAAGTTATCAATGAACTTGGCTCAAGGCTAGCTCTGCTGTGCGTAGATCGAGGAAAGGAGAAAGTAAGGTCCATAGTAATGGCTTTACCTACGCACATTCTTTTCACATATAGATACAAATGCGTTGCGCTACTTTTTACGCGAAAAGCTCTCGGTTAAAAATAACTCCGACTGGGACAGAGTAATGCCAGCTACGGGAACAAATGAAGACACAAGTTTATTTCGGGCATTTCTACTCAACTGTGGTTGAACCGTACAAAGGGGAACAACTTTCTACAAGTATGTAAAAGCAAGAAAATAATGCTGCCTGTGCGTAAAGTAAGTCAGTCAGAAAAGAAGTTCCATAGAAAGAATGCAGGAAGAGGGATCAAGGACTATGTAGGTTCAACAGAAGGATATATGTAGGAACTTGTTTCCTGCATTCCATCCCATAGATGGAAAGACGAATAGTATCATCTATTTTGGCAAGGGAATGGCAAAGTTGGTTCTCTTTGAACAAACTGCGTATGTATAACCAAAGCACAGAATAAGGGCCGACAGGAAGGGAAAGCTATTTGTATTCGTGCAGGGTGGCTACATACTGGTAGAGAAAGCATGGAACAAAGTAAGTACATACAAATGTTCAAAGTAGGGTAAGAGTGACGTAGGTTTTGGCACGGGTAAATAAGCAGGCTTACGTATTTCTGTTTCGGCCACAAACTACATCTGAAAAATTAAGGGCTCCGTCCACGCACTATCGTTGCAATCTATTCATTCAACAACAATAAACACAATGGGGCAGGATTCAGTAAACTCAGACTGGGAGGAAGTTAGTTGTGGTTTTGTTTGAGAATTGTAGTTACGTTTATAAAGCGGAACTTGTTTATTGGAGATAGTATTTCTTTTGCATGAAATGTGAGAAGTCCTCTCATTATGAGCTGTCGGGTTTTGCATGTCGGTCCTTCCTTTGTCTATGTATTTGGTTACGTTTCGGTTAGCGATGACGACACCAGAAAAGATATGACGTTGTCCGTGAACTTTAGTCCGCCAGAATTGAGGTCACTTGCAGAATAGGAGCCAAGAGACTTATCTACTTAAGACACTTTCACCTTTGACTTTTACTATGTACTTTCTCCCATTTCCATTTTCTTTTCCATCCATCCATGAGTTTTGAGTGGAGCTGTGAAGTAAAGCTACAAAAAATCTAAAACTACAAAAAGTTTTGTCATGTTTTATTTTATTTTACAACGCCATCCCCAACTGACGGGGTGTGTGTTGATGGGCTTATCTATTTTCCGGATTTATTTAGGATTACTGCTAAAACTCTGTCGGTTTTGTGGATATTTCTCACATATTATATTTCTACTAATTTGACAGGTGACTGGGATTAAGGGAGGGATGGAGTCAATGCGACATGAAATGACGATGGTACACCATGTCAAGGACGAGATGGAGGATTTGCGAGATGTTGTGGACCGGATGGAAGATCAGTGTCGAAGAAGAAAAAATCATTTGCTACAACAGGTCTGTAGTACAAGTTTTAGACAACTATTTAATACATGGCATGTTTGTCAATATTTGACTTTTGTTATTATGATTTTAATGATTTTTGCTTTTTATTTTTACAGCTAATTTAATTATTAATCAGGGTAAATGAGTCTCAAACTATGTGATAATGTACTGAGCTTCGTGATTTACGAGTTACGAATTTAAAAGTTAATTACAAAAGTTATCCACACAAGCTGTGACGACGCTATACCCCGGGTTGACGGTTCCAAAAAATGTGAACCACTGACTGCGAATTGTACAAAAATGTATTAATGTCCAAATAAGTGGCTTTCACTGTGTTGGCCTTTCCACTCTGCTGAATCCTGTTCAATCAATCTGCTTTAGTTGACGGGTAAAACTGCCTCTTATCCACCCTCGTCCTCTAGCCTTGCTAATAAAATCCTGTCCTCCTCTATAAAAATGATTTACAGTAAAATGTCAGCCCATCATGAATACCATGCCAGATATAGGTAGAAGAACGGTGCAATGCAGTCTATGCCCATTGTCTCATATATAAATCTACCTAGAATGTATATAACTGTACACGTAACTCACAGACAGAAATCCAGTCACAAGAACTGGGGACAAATCCTGTTTGCTCCAGCCTGGCCCATAAAAATGAAGTAAATTTTATTTTCTTACTTCTGCTCAAAGATTTGCTTAGAAAATGGAGGAGGGAGGATTTACAACTTGTGTGACTTAGAGGCACTTTTACCCAGATTTCGTAAATACAAAAAATAATCTATTATTGAGCACTGTGACAAATTAGTAGTTGTGTTGGCACATAAGGAGTTACCTACTTTTTCTGGTTTAATTGTTGGATACTCCCCAACCCCATATTTCTTTTCGTTCTCTACTTTCTCCTACTCCGTCTGGCTGCTCTAATTCCATAATGTGATTTAAGGAGTTGGGATGGACACAAGGGAGAACCATTGACAGTTGAATGTTAAACTTTTTGCGAGGCAAATAAATATCCTGTGAGCCAGATTTACTCCGCTGAGATCGAGATTACCATCTTCCTTAAAAAGCTCTTTTCTTCTTTGACAAGACACGCGGAGATATCGGTTTCAGATGGGGTACATCCGACACCGACACTTGCAATACGACCAAAAACTATCGATTTCCTCACAGGAGACCAGGATCAGACACCACACTGTAGTGCGGTTTCCAAGTTTTCTTTTTCATTCCGCCAGAACAAACCAAACTTTTTTTTCGTGTATTTTAGAGATATATTCTTAAACACTATATAAAATAGGGAGACATTCGGATAAAGCCTTAAAAAATGACCAAATCATAAATTGGTTATGTATCTTTCAACTCAATCGTTTACCATTATTCGTAACTTTATTGAAATCTTTATCATGAAACTTGAGATCCATTCTGAATCACTTGCTTAGTGCATAGCTTTGTAATCCATATCAGAGTAAATATTTGTCCCAATGCTGGTTGCATGGAAGGAAATCAAGATGAAAATAAAAGAGGATGAGCATTTTAGTGATAAACTTGGTGATTTTTGTGAGGAAATGAGCTGACAGTGTCATTGTGTTTAATGTCCCAGCCCTCTGCTATGCTAGACTCTATACTTATTAGCAGACCATGCTTTCTCCACTCTCAAAAATTGTCTAGTCAATTGTGGATGCACACCGCACCACGTCTTCTTGCCGTAACTACTTTGCCTCCCTGGCCTGTCTCCCACCAATTCTTCTTCTTCTTATATAATGCATCTAACATGGCAGAGTTTCCACCCGTTCCGAATGATTTATTACTGGTAGCACAGCCAGAAAGGGATTCCTCCACATTCCTTGCCTTGTTCCAAAGTTCCTTTCACATGGGAAGAATAAGGGATAAGGCAAAAGGATGGAAATAAGAAAACCGAGAAAAAGACAAAGGACAGATGATGATCATGATGAGATGACGAGTGCATTTTCATTTTTCATGCCCTCTCCCTGTCTGTCACTCCCTTAAACTAAACTCTACCAAATCGACTAAACCAAAGCCTATCTAAATCTCTCCTTTCTTTGCCTTGCTTTCTTAAAAGCTTTGTTGTTCTCGTCAGCTCTGTCCGGGTCTGACCTCACGAACCACTGTGGTTGAACCACAACACGTCCACTTCTCTTGTTAAGCAGAGAGACTTCAGTATGTACTATCTATCCAGCTTCTTATCGACCTATGGAGCAAGACAATTATTGTCATAATTAAACTTGAGTTGATAGAGAAGGAGGGACGCAAATTATGGTCGGATTACAAAAGTTTAACACTTTCCCAACAGTCATCATTCTTCTGGGCGATAATGCTTCATTTATTGCATATCATATAAAATTGAAAAATGAGAGTTTTAAACATTTTCCCAGCTTCCTTCCTCCTTGATCACATATTTCTACTTTTCTGGAGAGGATGAAGTTGGTCTGAGACACTTACTTCTTTACTTCACTTCAAGGAAGGGAAACGTGGGATAAAATTGAAGTGGACGTGACATGATTTGACGTGTCCTGTCTTATCTTCTTCTGTTCTGTGACTACTGCTGCACAAACAGTTTTTACTTTTGCTGTTTGACTTCCATCTTCTTTTACGCTTTGCCTACTACTTTTACTTACATTTCATCCTAAAACTTCAAAACACTTTGAGTTGAGCTCTTTCCTTTTGGTCACATCAAGCTGCCTCGACGCCTCTGCCCCAGTTCGTACCACTTTCCTACATTGCCTGTATTCCTCGCAGTCTTTGTGCATTATTTTGATCCAAACGGCAAGTGAAAGCTTCCATGAAGAATTTATATAATGTTGCCGATATATTATAAAGATCCTCCTATTATAAGTAGTAGTAGTTTGATTCCAAGGACTTTCTCCCTTCTTGTATCACGTGATCTGTGGTGGAGCCTAGTTTAAAATACAAGGAGAAAGTACGAACAGGGTACTGCTCTGCATGGCTCAACTGCTGAGTTAAGTTTCCGCTGTCTTCTGGAATTAGAGGATTACATGGATAATGAATTATCATGAGGATTAGAATCATTTCCTTCCTGTCCTCTTACTCTACTCTTTGCTCAGAGGAAGAGGCAGTCATTCCAAGGAATAGGAGAACCTGTCCTACTAGTCTATACCTTTTCCTACTCCCCATAATTCCATCTCATGATCCCTTGGACCACTTCAACTTCAAACTTGACTCAAAGAGACTAATGAAACGGGAAGAAATGGATGGATGGCAGAGCTAAAAGTGAAGAGTAGCAGTGGAACAGAGCATTGCCCAACTTTTTTCTGTTGGTCGTTTCATTCAAATTTGAATTTCTTTCCTCTTTACCTCTAATTAAAGTGAAAAGTATCTTCAACCCAGGCAAGGAGTCAAACGGTGAGAGAAAGTGAGTAAGCCTCACTGAGCAGCAACTAGCAATCTACAGATTGTGGTAGTGGTAGCAATAATATAGCCAGACTACTACTAGGAGTCAGTCGTTAACTTTTATGTGCATTTCTGCATTTTTATGCAAAATTAAACTCACTCATTAAGCTTAATGTATATCAGGAAATATAATGAATTTTAAAAAGGAGCCAACTTTTACCGTCTTTGCTCAGCACAATGCAATTCAACCTTATCTTATCTCAGCATTCATGTATGTTACTCCATGGTCCATAACTTTATCAAGTCCATTAAGTGTATTTAGCTCCCATGAAAATGCATGCATACCATTTTGTAAAGTTCTGTTAGCTTTCATCTCCCTCCTCGTACTGAGCACGATTTTAATGTAAGCTGGAAGTTGTTACTTAGTTCAAGCTGCATTATTTGTCTGGCTTTTTCCTGTTTCAACAAAATAAGTACGTGTCGACCGGAATGTTGTGCTCCAACTCTACTAAAAAGAGAGTAGTAGTTTTCTCTTTGAATGCATGCATATGCATATTTATATATGCATAAACTTATCTGTCCTCAGTATCAACTCCATCTTGGGAATAAGTGAGGGTGACATTTTCCTACCCAATAAAGTGAATTAGATGAAACTAATGGAAATGTAAATGTGTTGTGCCCCAATGTGTGGAGTTTGACAGGACAAAATTTATACAGCTTTCTCCTTTCGGGAAAATTATACAAGGTTTCACCTTCTTGTCGTGTATGCAGTCATATGTACATTTTCTTGATTCACTCAACTAGCCAAGTTATAGTTGTTATGTAAGATAAACTGTTGACGTGATGGATTATTTATTCAATAGACACTTTCCTTGCGGTGCAGTTATGAAGCTTAAGCTATGCGAAAATAAGTCGGCGTTTTGAATGGCTCAATATTATGGGTCACCACCTGATTGCTTTTTTGGGTCCGTCATTGATTAATCATATATAAATTATGGATTGATGTGTGTCACAATTACGTACAAATTAATTCAGTCGTTGACAGTCTAATCTAAACTATCAAACACAACTAACAATCTAATCCAGATGGTATAAAATCTACACTATATCATCTCGCAGCCTCTTTTTAAAACTTGCAATATAATAACACTTGCTTTTGCGGTTTTGTGTGCGAAATTGTTGAAATTTAATTGCAAATCTGTTTTATCTGTTGTAAAGTCTAACATGAAAAAATTCATGATTATCAGAATAATAACATTTTTCATTTTTCCAGGGTTTAACGTTTTTCCTTTGCTTCTCCATCTTCGCTGCTGTGCTAGGAATGCTTCAGTTCGGATACAACACGGGAGTCATCAACGCCCCTAAAAAGGTAAACAATTACTGGAAAATTTACTTGTGTGGTCATCAATACAATTCACTAAACTTCTATTCCCAATCTCTAACCATACTTCTCAATTCAAAACATGGCAAAAAAAGCCAATCCACTTTCCACTGTTTTATGCAACACAACGGTTTTGAAAAGGCTTATTGTAAGCTTTGATGCAGGTGGAGACTGCAAGTGTAAGCAAATACACGAATACAATACACACGAAGTCAAGTTAGTATTGAACGTAGATTTCATGTCACAAAGAATGCAATTCGACGCTCTGTTCGCCCACTTGCTCTACTTTCTCCGAACAAAGTAAATTCCAGTCAACTCTCGACTCAACTTTACAATTTTACAGCTTTCACGGATTTGCAAAGTCGTTTTGTTCCCTTTCCCGTTGTTTCTTGTTGTCTTGTGCATTGGGTGAGTGTGTTACTTTCTCAATGTCGGTGGTCATGTAAAGGAATTTGCTAGTAGATTTCAAATCAAATCGTGAAAGATTCACCTTCTTTCACTTAAAGTAACTGGAAATCGGTTCCCCTTATTCACTGCCCATGGAAAACATTCCAAATTCCGCGGAGGCGTTTACAGGAACAGATTCGAACTACCTTTGTTCGTTCCGGGATTTGCACACAGATTCTTCTCACATTTTAGATTTTACATTTCCCATTTATTTTTAAAGCAGACGGAGCTTGCAAGTTTGTGTCATATTTTTAACACGGATCTATTGTCGAATCCATCAAATCTCGTTACTCAAACGTGTATTAAATTATCATTTGACACGTCAAAAAAGGTATGTATGTAAAATTGGTAACTTAAAACTTTATAGTTTACTAGTTACTACCACCACTACTATAATAATAATCATTTATGCCTTAGTTTTAGTTATGATTACTTTTAGTCTTCTTCGTCTCTCAGTTACAACCATATGCTTGCTGAATTCTTACACTAAACAAAGTTCTGCTCTCCTTGATCCACGCGGAATGCATAGCATCAAAATCGCCAAGTGAATTATCTGCCTATACCATAATGTTTCCTACATAGGCTGGCAGATTCTGAGTTAAGCAGGCTAATGCGAAATGTAGGATAATATAATTTGAAATTGAGAGAAGACCCTTAACATTAATTTACTGTACTGCATCTGTTTTAGTTGTTGGCCTGTTTTGTTCTGCTTTTCTCCCTATTTTGGCACTAGCCATGAGAGTTTAGTGTTGAAAGCCTCACATGCATTGGGTTTGGCTTCTTTGGCAAGATATTCTTGCCTTGGTAGTTGGGTGAAAGTTAGGACTGAGTTTACTGATAGTCAAGTCTTGTAGAGTGAGTGCTGCTGAAAATGTAGATTGGAGGATAGCGTTTTATGGCACAGATTCGGGTGTGTCATCTCATTTTTATTCATGAGCACAATCATTCCGCTACGATTTCGATTTCTACACAAGCCAACTTAACAAAAGTAAGGCAAAAAGGGAGAGAGACACATGTGACACTCCATCCAGAGCTATGGCTTGCTAGGGTGGAGGATGAGGTGCTTGGTAGTTTCTCCAAATTTACATACGGTTACGTTACGGCAATGCACATCACTCTATCCATCCCATCTCTCTTTAGAATGAGTTCCTTGAGTTGTGTAGCTTGACTTTGTTTGAAAAAATGGAAGAGAAAGTAGGAAAAACATGCCATGCAAAATTATATTTATCTTCAATATCCGCAAGTGCATGTTTAGGATCAAGGACTTGAAGGACTCGACTCAAGCATCTCTTATCAAAGGAATAAAGTGTGTAGTGCGGTTTTGAACACAGTTGAGTATGGTTAAGAGACGGAAGTTTGGGAAATCAGCATACAACGAATAAAAAAGTCGCAAAAATTATGCATCTCAATTTAAAAGGTGCACAGTCAATGCCGATAAGGGACAAATGTTTATTTGGCTTAATTCTTTTAGGAAATCGAAAACTTTATGAGAACAGCTTGGGAAGAACGTAATGGGGAAACGATGGCAGACAACCAACTGGAAGATCTTTACTCGGTTTTCGTCTCAATGTTTGCAATTGGGGGAATGCTGGGTGGATTTTCTGGGGGAATATTTGCCAATAGATTTGGAAGGTGGGTGTGCCAGTTCATCCAAATATCAACTTGTGACTCAGGATAGATTTATAATTTTCTATTTTACTTTACAGGAAAGGAGGGTTATTGCTCAACAATTTGCTGGGTTCGTTCAAGTTATTAATAATAATGAAGTTTAAGTTAATCGCTCCTTGTAATAAATTTATTAGGGATCGGCGGTGGAATTCTATTAGGAGTGACCAAGTCTACTAGTTTTTACGGTAAGGATTTATAGTTATTACTGATTATGTGTCTTAATAAGGGCATTGTTTCTATTTCAGAACTGCTTATACTTGGTCGATTTATCATCGGCGTTAATTGCGGTGAGTTGGAAGATTTACAAATTGGGAATT
>JAAXNX010000802.1:0-22925 GCA_036491905.1 Folsomia manolachei | reverse complement strand
GTGATGACGACGACGATGATTTCAAGCCCATGCCACCAAAGCGAAAGTCCGTTGGAGAAAACTCATCATCCTTTAATTAACTCCATAATTATAAAATTTCACGCAATTATTACCAATCTGATTCATTGTTTGTTATTCCTATATGCATCGAGTTCCTTCAAGTATTTAGCTTACCAGTTAGCAGATCTCCACGTTTGTTAAATGCAGCGTTTACAAACTCAGGATAACATCGCTAAATAAAAATAAAAAATTATAAAATACAAAGCAAGCCGTTTTGCATTATGAATTTGAGGATAGTGCAATTCAAAAATGCAAACGACAATAGTAAACTCAGTACCTGTGGTTTTCCCAAATCATCATAGCATCTAGTTGACTCTTGCTGGGAATCAGTCTTCTGAACTAAAAGCACTAAAACACTGCAGGTACATAATAGCTTCCACATTTTGATATATGATTATTTTAAAAAGACTCCCTAATTAGCTATCTTTTGTATTTATTCAATAAACGTATTTAGACCTTAATAAATAAAGTCACTCCATTAAAAATAACTTCACTTCCCATTCACATTTCTAGTGATAAATATATAAATGCTATGCTTAAAGAAATGGAATTCAGATAAAGGCCAGAGCTATTGAGTTTGTTTGCCCTCACTCTCCTTTGGATAAATTTTCACTTATCATAAGACGGTGGCTTATGTTTCCGTTATGCCTTTGGCATAGGTTTGCATGTTACATTCCATTCCTTGGAAAGAAATGAATCAATCCTTAAATTTAGCTCTTGGTAATGATAGTAGCTTGGTTCTTGGTTGTGGGGTGCACAAATGTCATGAGCGTCAGATAGATATCCAGTCGAAAGATAACGAGCGTCTTTGAGAGCTCACCATAAAAAATTTGTCTCATCTCAAGTTAGCTGTCCATTGGACTGTATCAAGAACTTGTCAACTCTTATAATTAGTATTTAGGTAAGCACAAGTCAGTATATAACTAAGTTAGGACTCCTAATACTGGAGCGAGGTACGACACTGAACTGGACACAGTTAATGTACAAAACTTTGTGAAATTAAAAGTGTTTTTACTGGATAACAAAAACTCATTCTCAAACCAGAACCAAATCCCTGTCAATAAGCTATACCATTGACAAAGTTATGTCTTCTGGTAAAGGAAACAAGTTAGCATTTAAAAGTTTTACTGGAGTCATCTAAAAAAAACTCATTCTCAAACCAGAACCAAATCCCTGTCAATAAGCTATACCATTGACAAAGTTATGTCTTCTGGTAAAGGAAACAAGTTAGCATTTAAAAGTATTGGACTGGATGAAAGTGGGTGGGTGGATAAACTACCATTCATAAAAAAAGTCCTGTTTCTCTATAAACAATCTCTTCCACTTCATTTCATTCTACTTCCTATGCAATGCAGAACAAGGATTGGAAAAGTATTAAGTGTTTGGGCAGAGGCAGGTCTGGTAAAAATCAGTGAGAGGTTAATGTTACTTTACACTATATGCATGAGTCGTGACTGTAAAAACTTCATCTTACTTTATAATGTGGCTGGGTTGTTAAGAAATCTTTGCTTGACCAGCATGAAGCATCTTATGCCTGGCTCAAGAAGCCTTTAGGCATAAAAGATTCCTTCTCTTTACCGAATTCAGACCCTTTCACAATGTACAATCTTTTCTTGTAGCACTCTAACCCTTAGAAGAACTATCTGAAAGAATTCTCGCTCAAGGTTAAGAGGAAAGAAAAACTGAAGTGACAAAGGACAAACATTTCATGGCACAAAGCTTCATTTAAAAAAAATTACATAATATTATGTTGATTACCATTTATTTACTGATTCCATTAGTGAGATTAAGTTTTTGACTTTTTTTGGGGGGGAGGGCAAATCCGAATGAATTTCACTTTTATGCATGTGAGAAAGTTTTATTTCATGATATCGCAGGATTACATGTGCCTTTAAAATATAGTTTAATTAAAAATGCCATTGCATTTAAGATCCGGCTTTCGATTTGTTTTTCTTGTTCTCGTTGCATTTTTCTTTGGCTTTTTCATAGAGTGGAATCAATTGCTTTTGTTGTGCCAGCTCTTTAAGGAATTCAACAATCAAGGGCAAGTAGTTGTGTTTGCGTCGGACATTTTCCATTTTGAATTTTTGTCTCTTGGTTTCCTCATCTTCAATTAATTGCCGTAGCTCAAGAATTTTTCTCGGAGAGGTATTTCCAGCTGCTTCTAAAGCCGCAATTTTCTTCTCGCATTCAAGTTTTCTATCAGATACCACAGCCATGAGGTTGAAATGAATTTCGCCTTCACTGTATCTACAAAGACAAGAAATCAAAATTGTATTTTTAAATGTTTAATGTAAATCAGGAATGCATAAGATCGATTACTTGTTAATACGGTCTTGGAGGACTATTGTAACCACATCGGTCCAGTGCTTTCCCTCAGGAATAGCTCCAAGATCAAGAGGTCCCTCTTTCAATCCATCCAACTCATACAATCTCCCCTCGACTGGAATATAGCTGACAAAATGGTACACCTCATCATCCTTTGGTTCAGACTTGTTATCAAATTCAAAAATTTGTTGTCGGCTGAAGCTGTTATGAACGCCTGAAAAAAAAACAATTCCCAATCCATAATGTTCTGAAAACTTGTAGACCTAACATATTTAAAAATTAAAATAATTTTCTCCTCTACTTCTAATGGTGTCGGAATTCGAAAGTGCCAACCCTTTCATGGCAGAGTCAAAGCTTTTCGTAAACTCCTTAAAATCTCCCAAAACAGGTCCAAGCTCCAAGTCTGAAGAAGTTTCCAGGTTCATTAAAATTTGGACGATGGCCTAAGTAAGGAACAGATTAATCAACAAAAAAGCCTTCAATAATTAATAACAATTTCCCCAAATATTATTCTTATCCATACTTGGGTAGCACAAGCATTTTGAATGACCTGTCGAGCAAACAATTTTAAATTAAAACATGTTAACTTAAGTATTACTGACGAAAAATTTAATATTATATCTCTAGACTTGCTTGTCGAGCAAAAAATATTTTGTCCAATCGGTTATCCGAAACAATTGTTCCGCTATCAGCGCCGCCATCCGTACTGTGACCAACCCACTTGAACAAAAATATTAATCCATGGACAGGTCTGAACAAATTGCATAAAATAAAATTCATATCCTTAATAATGAGAAATTAATAAATTTTTCTGTTTCTTTTTACTGCAATTTTTCGAAATGTTCTTTCTCTAAACTCCACAACTCTTCAACTTGAAGTCCTTTTACACCTGCAAAAAAAACAGTTGTCGTTTTTGCACATGAACAGGAAGACACAAAAAATGAATTACTCAAATATTTTGTACTTACCAAATTCTTTGAGTAATTCCGTGAAAACTGCCGGATCGGATTCCATCAAACACCAAGAGCCTTCCGCTTCAGTCATTGTCCTTGGGTGGGTGGGGGTCAAGTTAAATACAAAATAATAATTTTAATGATCTTCTTGGGAGTGTGTGGGTTAATTTAACAACGACAACGGGAAAAATACATAAATTTTGAAAATTGCAGTGGAAAGGTTGTTGTGTTGTGATTTGAAGGTTTGTGGAAACATGACATCGCGCTGTGCAGCGTCCTCAATCCGTCAATTGTGAGGAATCATATCACACTGACGACAGGATTTTTTAAACTTTTTTATTTATTTGTCAGACAAAATAACACTTTATTCGTTGCATTTCTTAATACTTGAATTGTATTACAGTCAGATAATATATCACTTAGTTAATGAGAAATGTCCACTGTTTGCAGTGTAATGCTGATTGATATATCTCTACAAAGGATTCATAATGCTAAATGAAATAAATTAAACATTAGGCTCAGGAACTACAATAGCTAGGAAATGACACAGTACATGACCATTACATTGTCGCCTATGTTGAAGTTGTGGAAGTTGACAATATTCTTGGAGTGTGTACTTCAGCACCAACAATGAGTCGAGAAGATTCTCCAGGATCCTCGTATTCTTCATTTCGACTCGAATGGTTGAGTACAGGAGTACGGGAAGGACTTTGGTTGGATTTAGAAGGCACACCCACGCACCTATCACCACCACCATCAATTATTGGAGGAGGCGGAGTAGATGAGGACGAGTGGTCACCATTCAAACTAGTTGTTCCAGTGCCCAAAGGATGCATTAAATTTTCCTCCTTTCGATAATTACCGAAACAGAAATAACCCAGTGCGACGCCGATGGAGATTGCAATCAACAGCCAGCAGTTAAAGGTCATAACGGCATTCATCAGAGTGAAACCGAGAAATACATATATACTGTGTAAGGCCGAGGATATTCCTAGTTCAAGAAAGTCCCATGATGATGATTTTAGGCGAACAATTGTGTCATGTCCGGTATGATTGTCTGACTCTTCTAAAAGGCTTCGTGGTGCAGGTTCACCACTACCATTTTCATTTGCGTGAGGGCCTCGTTTATGCAAGAAAGGCCTTGATGATGAGGATGAAGGATGTGACCCAGAAGAGGTCCCAGGGCCAGAGTCATTGGATTCCCTTCGGTGAGCTTTTCGAGCTATGATGAATCGGTTCAAAAAGAATATTTTGAGCACGTGGAGTCCCTCATAGATCAAGGCTAGAGTTGTAAGAACGGCACACACCCCCAAAATACCTGAATGAGTTATGATTATTATAAATTAATATGACATACTGACCCAAATAGCGTAATAAGAATATAATATTACCTAGCCAAGACTTTGTGTTTAGCCCTTTGAATAAAAAATTGTCAATAGTTTCTCCAAACCAGAAATAGGACTCCATATTTTTTACTAGCGGAGAAATGACGGCGTACTAATGATGTCCACAGGCAGGCTGTCCAAATCAACTAGCAATTAATGTCGGCTTCTATATTTACACAAAAAAACATTGTTAAATATGTTGTGAAGTAGGAGTAAACTCGATTCAAATGAATCATTCGGGATGAAATCGGAATTGTTTTACGAGTTGCGCAACCATAAAATAAAACAATAAAATAAAACAATGCAACCATAAAATAAAAGTTTAAAAAACAAGGAGCAAATATGTGGTAAGGCTTCTTGGAAGACAGGTATCATGTCATACCTGAGGTATGTCATGACATAATTATTTAGTAATAATGTCATATAAGCCACACAATAAATTACAATCCTCAAATACTAACCTAACCGATCCACCTATACATTTTCTTACCGACACGTACGCCAACAGGTAAACAAACCAAACAATTTCTTTTTACGAGTTGCGCAACCATAAAATAAAACAATAAAATAAAACAATGCAACCATAAAATAAAAGTTTAAAAAACAAGGAGCAAATATGTGGTAAGGCTTCTTGGAAGACAGGTATGTCATGACAGGTATGTCATGACATAATTATTTAGTAATAATGTCATATAAGCCACACAATAAATTACAATCCTCAAATACTAACCTAACCGATCCACCTATAAATTTTCTTACCGACACGTACGCCAACAGGTAAACAAACCAAACAATTTCTGGCCAGACCTTGATTTACATAATAATATGACATGGAAGCTGTTGTAAAAATTCTGATATCACCAGGTAATCCACCAATAAACATTATGATTATAATATGAGTCCAAATGCTAACTTGGAGTGCCGATCAGTCAAGTCCACAAGCAAAAGTAAATTATATTCTGTACTGAAATTGACAACTCACCTTATTTCTTGTCCTCCATACGCGATTGGTATTATCAGGAAGTCTCATCCGACATTATGATCTCTCTGTCTAACTTGGAGTGCCGATCAGTCAAATCCACAAACAAAAGTAAATTATATTCTGTACTGAAATTGACAACTCACCTTATTTCTTGTCCTCCATACGCGATTGGTATTATCAGGAAGTCTCATCCGACATTATGATTCTGTCTATCTAATCTCTTGTTGTAAATTGACAAATATAGCACTCACAAAAAAGGAGTAAAGACCACGGTTGTTACTTCAACCCTTTTATTATCACCGGCTGATTTCTACAGACTGATTCTGTACATGACGTAAAATTCGCAAACCCGAAACAGAAGCAACTATAATATGTTTGTAATACTAGAAAACAGAGCATGCAGAATATTGCGTAATGCATTATTTCCATGCAGCAAAATGAAAGAGTATTGGTTTTGGATTAACAAACTTGTAATTCCCATTTTATTCCGCTATTTGATAATCAGAAATTCTTATAATATTAGTAATTTGTCTTAATATTGTTTCCGATGGATTGTTCACACCATTTGTTTGTAATAATCATTTACTTGGTCATGAATTAATTACATTCATTTGAATTGATGCAACATCTAAATACCCTTTTTAAAGATATATATCGTATGCATTTGTGCGATTTGTCACATTTCCTTGTCATTTCAAAAACAAATAATATAAATTATGCCATTCAGGTTGAGCTGGTTAAATAATTGTTGCTATCCTGTATAAATCCTGGAATGAAGAAATACATTCAAATTGTGATCAAGTTTTTTAAGTTCTTATAGAGGCTAACCTAGTAGAATAGCATTATACTTATATTATATCATCCTATGTAGTCGGTATTATACAGCTTTAACGTAATTGTAGTAACAATGTCAAAATCGAAGGTATGCTGTTATCCATATTCCATGTTTTTTGTCTTTTTTTAAAGGAAACTGTGATCCACAGCATAATAATGAATATGATATAAATTTTATTAATTAACCTGACATCACACATCGAGACAACATATCATTCAGCACAGTTTTGAGGTCTGCGGAAATGGAATCAATATTAAGCTTATGGTCAACATCGTTAAAACCAAACTTTAAGCTGTGGTTAGTGATAAATTGTAGGTAAACAACCAAGGCCAAAGTTTTGACAAATAGTCCAACATTTTCCGAAAGTCAAAGAGTTTAACATAATTGTTTTATCACATTAAAGTTTTTAATATTATCGGTTTGGGAAGGGCAATGGAATGAGTTTGAAGGATTCGGTCATAAAATCACAACATGTAGCACCTTCAAAATGCAGATTGTAGCTGGAATGTTTTTAATATGTAAATGATCTATGATACATGCTAAATTACTATTTACAGATCGTATAAATACCTACCGCAGAAACTGAGAAACTTGCATGCGAACATGTGAATCTGGATAATAGTGGTTAACTTGGCCAATGACTCGTAACGAATTGGAATTGTACATTTGGTTGACAGATTTTGGCAAATTTATGGTTTAGACAAATCGTCATCTATATCTGCCTGCTGCAAGGAGATTATATATAGAACCATGAAAATCCGAATTTTTTAAAGAAGCCGTTCAGACTCCAGTAAAGAAAATTGTCTCCAAACAATAATTACTCTAGTATTGCTACACAATGGTCCCTTGCAAAGAAGAACTTTTTTTAACCGGTGGCTTAATGGGTGGTTCAGATTCATTATCTGATGGTGGCGTTACTTCAACATTGATTGTTTCTCCCAATCCTAAACTAGCCGTTCTTAGACCAAGACCACCTTGACCTTGTTTAGCAGGCAGAGGAAGTCCAATCTCATCATGTGGCCTGATTCTCTGTCCCAAACTTTGACGAAGGGAATTTGACCTCCTACAAAGTATATCGTCCGACGGGCAAACTCTCAAATTTGTCCGAAGTCGCGGAGAATCTACATGCAGCATAAGATAGGATAAAAATCACACAAAACCAAACATGAATCATTGAACGTTTGGGGATTTTTATTGTCATTTATTATCCCTTCCGCTATCTTTCATCTTTTTCTGTGTGTAGATTTTATTTATTTACGTCGTTATATATTACCCGAGGAAGACCGTCTTCTGGTTGGAGGCCCAGAATGGGTTCCACTGATCGTCCCTCTATTGTTATCCTGAAATAGGGTGAGTGCTGCTTGGTGCAATTCATCCGTATTTGTTCTTCCTCCAGTACCAGAATTGGCTCCTGCAGAAGGATTGAGTGTCGATTTCCTTCTTGAATTATGTCGTTCGAAAGTCTTTGTAGCTGAGAAAGGAGATGGGCGAATCAAGTATATAATGTCTCCCTCCTTCAGCTTCAGATCACAGGATGGGTTGATTATTACATAACTATATGTATAGGAAACCAAAGAAGGATTAAAGTGACTGACACTTCTGTCGAGAAGCAAGATTTATATTTATGTAAACTAACCTTAGTGAGTTTCGCTTTTCTGAAAACTGTAAATCTGACTCGTTGCAAGGAAGTCCGAGACTTTGCATACGAGACCGAACAAGATTAGCTATCTCGGCTCGTTCAATAAGTTGTGCATGCGAATCCGAGTCGCGTGTTTCGTCATTCACCGTAAGGGCTGCGGATGTTAAGGAAGACTCCGATGAGCCACAAGCCCCTCGGAGACAACGCTGATATTTTGAAGTGATTTTCCCATCCGTTGAAGAATCTCCTCCAGGTCCATTGTTGGATCTTTTATTAATGCAGGAACTGTCCGTGGAGAAGGGTGTCTCTGTCCCTCCACCGGCTTCGTAGTAGTCTTCTTCAGTTTCAGATTGGGAATCTTGCGTTCTATAAATTCCTATTGGAATCTCACATGAAGAGGAGCATAATTTCTGGTATAATCGTCCATATGTTCTAATCCAGAGATCGTCTTTTGTAATCTGTGTCTGCAATTCAATAAAGAAAAAAAAGAGTATTGAGATCAAAGAGAAAAAATGTTTGGCTCAAAGAGAGAAACAGGCAAAAACATTTTTCGTATTTCCGGATGAATAAAGAATCAAAGAGGAAATTGACATGTCGTGTTGGGTTGCATGCATTTACAGTTATACTCTCAATATGTATGATTGATTGTAGTTTTAGTACTGGATGTTTGCGGCTTACGAATATGCCAAACAAAAAAGGCCCTTTTCCAACTCAACATGTAGTTTTTCAGATGAGATTCGTATGGAATGTATAAAGTTTGCAAATATTGAGTGATGTGGAATATAAAAAGTAGATCAGTTGGAAAAAAAGTTTATGCCAAACAACTTTCTGCTCCATCACGTATGTCATTTACGATGGAAATATCCAAACGGAACTTTGTTTTCTTCTCAGATAAACTGGCTTGATCGGCTCATATTATTGGAAAATGCATGATGTCCGTTTGCTTGTAAACTACATAATGCGCAAAATCCGTATAATACCGAAAATTCTAAATACAATTCCTCGTTACTTATAAAATTGTTTTATAGAAATAAATATGTATTAAGCAAGCTTTGCAATCACAGTTTGAATCTTGCTGCAAAATTTTTGCGCACATATTTTTCTCAGTGCGGTTCCGATTTCCATTAAAATGTAATAAAGGAGAAAGGCATCCAACCAAGAAAAGAAAGTGCAACTACTGCAAAATGTCGAAGCACAAAGTGTATAATTTCCCAATTTCTCACAAAGTGATCTTTTAGCTCTTTGCTAAAACCTTATTACCACTTTGTAATTCAGCTTCACAAAGTAACTAGTCTATTAAATCCCGAATCCAGTTTTTTGTAAGGAAAATGAACCAGGAATTTGTGGAGCGAGTCTAAAATAGTGAATCGATGAAAGTTGACTTTGCTCTACTTTTATTTAAAAAGCGTAATACTCAAAGTTGAAACGAGCTGAACACATTATTCGTATTTCACCAGACAATGTAATCTAATTTGTCGAGATGCACCATCCACTAGCAATTATCGCTAAATTACCAATTCGCCAACAACTTACCGAAGTGAGAAATCCTGATCCAGGAGCTTGGTCAATACCCAACAAGAGGCGAACAAATGTGATTAAATACTCCTTGACGAATGCTTGGTAAAGCAAAGTGTCCAACATTGATGCGGCAAAAACGGATCCGGCAGCTGCACACCAAATTCCGTTTAATCACGCAAAGTCGTCATAATTATATGTATTTTAAATTAGCACTAATTAGCTGGATTCGCATACCAAAGGGAAGGCGGAACATGTAAGAAATGTGAGATCCTCGCTCTTTCTCCCTCTGTTAAAGTAATTATTAGAGTAAATAAGTACAACCTGATCAGAGATTTCACAAAACAGTCAACCAATACGTTCATTATTTACGAGATTTATTTACGTAAGCGTTTTCCGTGCTTAGCACAAGGCTAGTACAACTAATAGCGTAGGTAGATTGCATATTTAGATGGTTGAATGGAGTGCAAAAGTTATGATAAAATAAATTGTTTCTGGTCCACAGAACACACAGAGGATCTATCAATCTTATCTAGAAATTTACTTTGGTTTGTCGATCTGCTTACTCTGCTTTGATTGAGTCACATCGGATTTTGTTGAGTAAAATAAGTGAGTCCTGTCTGACAAACTTTCTCCTTGTACAAAATGGAGGTTTTACTGTGCTGGTCTGACCCATTCAACCAGAGAAATAGAGAAAACAAGACACACAAGCGGATAGAAATATTTCTATTTTCCAAAGGAAGAAAGTGGAGAAAGTTTTGGAATGAAATGAAAGGCAGACACGAGAAAGGTAGATGTGGATGGTACGCCACGAGCAACCAACTTGAATTAGATTTCTCTCAAAGAAAGAGATTTAGATGGCGAGTTGGTTTCGCTGAACTAAGGACGGAAAGTTATTACAAATCTAGAGTGTACTTAGGCATCTTTCCTAGAGTTCCATTTTATTGTATCTTACTTGTCTAAAAAATGAAGCATTATCGAATTTCATAGTGAAATGTCTGACTCCTATTGACAATAAGAAGGGCTGTAAAGTTTTCAATTTGGGATTACATTACTAGTTTTCCTTGATAGATTAATCGAAATACCATGAATTAAAATAAATAAGTAAGTGCAAGTAATCAAGATTGAAGACGAAGCAATTAATGAATTACTATGCAAGTAACCTAAGCCGTCCACAGCCACCATGTAGACCAAGCAGACTATATACCAAACAGTCACAAAAATGGGGCTGTAACGACTCACCTTTTCCATCCGAGATAGGTGTAGGGCGTAAGTGTCGTGGGCTCTGAACTGCATGAACCTCATGTTGCTTGAAGTGGACAATTCCGTAACGATTTTTATATGGGGAAAAAATCGGAACATAGTTTGTACCGCACAAATAGTGTTACAATCCGACAGTGAGTCTTCCTTCATGAGAGAAATATCGTAATAATTATCGTTTGCTATATTATATATATAAATATACTGAAGAAATATTTTGAAAAGGCTCACTTCAGCAGAATTCGACAGCTCCTTATTAACCACCACAACACTCTCAGCAAGAGTGATACCAGCCCTGATCAGACAGAAAAAAGAGCATTAATATTGGAATGAACTTATGAAGGTGATGCCATTTTCTTCAACTGATTCCACTATCGTGTGAAAGAAATGATCCTTAAGTGCACAGTTTATTATAAGGATAGATACTTGGTTTTGGTTTATGTCGTAAGACATAAAGTTATGTGATGTATTTATAGGTACACCCTTTTTAAACTTTTGCACTTCTGATTTTCACGTTTGCATGATTTTAATAAAGTACACTCAATGGTTTAGATTCTATGAACGAGATACTTTTGGACAAAAGTTGGAAGGTTTGGATTTGTATTTTATGATATTACAAACCTGAGGAGGTCATCTAAGCAATCTATGCTTCCGCCGTACCAGTAGATCTGTCGATAAACATTGTATCAATCTTTGATAAGTATATATATACTTGTAAAAGAAATGCGAAAAATCATACCATTGGAAAGTAGGAAGCAGCGTCTAAAAAAGCCGTGTCGGGTCTTCGCTCCAACAATAGAATAATTGGATTTAACTTAGCCTTCGGGCTAAAACAACAATCAAAATTGCCTGTTGTTAATTACAAATCCATAATATGGGTGCAGCAATAAAGATATATACCGGAAATGTGCCCGTAATGGTACAATAAAGTTATAAATTGCAGTGGAGGCTGTAAAATAATTTAATAAAAACCGTTTTATGATGAATGTCTAGTATTTAAAAGTAAATCTCATCGATTCAATGAGTTTCCTTACCGTAATCGGCCGCTAGAATTATGGTCTTATTTCTCCACTTATAATCATAAGCAGTCCTGTTAGGACAGTGTTCACATGCCTAAATACAAAAGGATTATAAACCAATAATAAAGCGTAACAAACGTTCTTTTAATTATCAACCACGGTGAAAGTAAACCATTAGGACACCAGTTGTAAAACAGACAAATTGGTAAAGTTTCAAACGATGTTGGAAATTTTACTTGCAACTTAAATTGAAAATATATAAACGATGGCGAGCGAAATTAGGTACAATCATTGGAAAATGCAGAGTGGAATTTCAATTCGATACAATATTTATGTATAAACTTTTAGAAAGCAAACAAGCTCAGATCACGCTATTATAGATAGGTTACTGCGGCTGGTTTATGCTCATGGGAAACTATGCAGATTGTGTGATGAAATTTTCTCACCAAACGAAATAGAGTAATGCTAAACCAAAACCAGGAGAGAAAGCTGTTACCGAAAAATTCCCTTTGGAATACAAATTCAAGCATAACAAGGTAGTGAAAGCAAGACACAGTTCCAGATCGGCACATACATAGTTCTAATGTAACACAGCAGATCATTTTGCTACAGAATAATGTGGAATAACACAATAATTGCATTTAAAGCTCCCGTCATTCTCCTTATAGCAAAAAGGGAAAGAGAAAGTAATATTGTCAGGAAGCAAGCAAAGAACACTTCACTGTTGTTAGCAGATCCAGGCTTTCTCTCTGAAATCTAAACCTGTTAAATTTAAGTCGTGCCAGATCTGTCTAACCCAAAACAATGGCAAGAAGAGCTAACCTCAGCAAACTACTTGACTTGGCTTTTGTGATACTTCGCTTGCATTCATACAATAGAATGCTTAAGCTCCACTTTCCCAAGAGCAAGATACTGTCAAATGTGCGAATATCCTCTATAGAGACATGCTTTGCATTAAAAATAGATAACATGCACAGGGATCAAATATGTAAGCACAGATCTGAATTTGTGATGAGCTTCCCTCTAGACTTTGTCCTATCTATATCTATTGGCAATTCGAAAAAAAATGTATACGTACCTGAGCCAGTTGCAGGCAACAAAGTGGCTTTTTTTCACGTAATAAGTAACAAAGTGTTGGCGTAACACCTGCAAGATTAGGTCCATTAAATAGAAGTATACTGTTAAGAAATCTTCCCCTTATAAAAATAAAGCTCAGAATCATGCAATATTGTATAAAAATAATATTTCAATGATATGATAATATTTAGTTTATAAGTTTTGTCTTCCCTAACAAGAACGATAGAGAAGAATGTCGGCTTGTCAGACAAGATTGATAAGAGATAATATTTAGGTTATGAATAACGCTTAGTATAGAGAAGGGGATTCAGTTCAGTTTTAGTCTCTCAACAGTTTAGCTTTTCAGTCGGCTAGTACAAGTTGACAAGCTCTCCCAAATAATAGTTAATAGTATTTTTAAAATCATATTTTTTGTAAAGTTTTTTTTAGTAAGTTGGTTTGGATAAAGCTCTTTTTTAGTTTTTCACCTATTCCATTAAGTCCATGAATGCTAAAATAATAAATTGAAGAACGAAACGCATAGAATCTAAATTTCATCCCTCATGGCATACCAATATAAGGAGACACAGGCGGAAAGCCTTTTACAAACTGCGGCATTTTCTCTGTTGGACCAATCCAGGGGACTTCGTCATCCCCCTCGTCACTTGTTCCACCACCATCCACACCCCCACCATGATGACAGGATGGTTCAATATCAAGCTCTGACGTGCTCCCATCCATTGGAGTCTCATAATTTTCAGGAAGAATGGAAGGCACAGGAAGAATAGAAGGGCGTCTGCTATCTGCACAAAAAGATATCAAACAATAGAGCATAAAAAGTATATTCAATCTCGAAGCTAGTCTATGTATTCTCTTTGCATTCAGGATTTTTCAAAATGAATCACGATCTTTTAGTCTACTGACACTTTTTCGAATGTGATGCGAATCTGTAATAAAGCTCAATGGGGATTTAAAGTGGAATTATTTAGAAGTATTTATGATCATGAAACTGGAAAGGTCATAGGTTGCGTATGTTCAGTCAGGATAAATTGAACTGTTCTTTTAAAGCACTTCAGCCTCAGTCTAACCTTTGTACAACCTTCGAATGCATATACATATAAAAAAGCATTGGAGAAAGTCTCACTTGATTTCTGTTCCACATTAGTGGGAAGTGTAAGAAGATTAAAGTTTGAATGAGGTCCTGGACTAGGGCAAGGAGTGATAGATTTTCGTCTTTCTTCATCACCAATGTGATCTACGTTAATTTTAATTGTCATAGTCTGAAGAGGAATGCCCTCTGGAGTGACAGTTACGAAATTTGGCATCTTAATTGGCTGACTTTCTCTTCTATCCTCTCCGGACCTCCCTTCCGTTGGAGACGTGGGATCATCTTGATTATCGTCTTCATCGGGATTATTTTTATCCGGACTGTCAGGATTTTGGGCATTTGCTGCAGTTGGCTGAACATTGTTTCCAGTAAGAAAGGCGCTGTTTTCTTCTTTAGTTATTGACAAGTAAAAGCAGATGTCAGATTTTCGCATAATGTGTCTGGGACCTACAAGAAAAAACCGCTCTGGTATATGCTAGTGTGTTATGCGTAATTAACTCTAGTACAAGTTATAATAATATTGCAGCATTATTTATTACGAACCTGGGTTGAGCAAAATGGTGTCTTCATAAAATTCTGGTAGTTGGGCTGGTCGAACACCCACCAACCTTTTGCAAAATGAAATTGAGACAGTTTTTAGATAACTTTAGCAATACTTGGATTAATTTCTCTCATAAATCTTTTTGTTAATTCAGTTGAAACATTTTAAAATATATAACGTCACTTACGAAACTCCTGTGTTTTTTTGTAATTTATAAATAGTAATTTACTGCGACACAGTTTTGATTATGTTTTATGACATCATAACGTTTTATTGAAACTAACAAACTAACCATATTTACGGTGAGAGTGAAAGGACGCATAAGTAAACGATTTTCCTTCATATTCCCCAAATATTCGAGAGTCTCCAAGTCTCTGTGATATTAGGGAAATACATATATGCAAAATTTGAATGCCAGGATAAATGTGATTGGTTCTGTCTTTGGCTTACAATATGATAAATCTCGTTGCCTGATGTCTTTCCATACCTTATAAAAAATAAGATTTCTAGTTTTTATTTTATTTGAAATAATTTATGCATTTTTAATACTCACAATTGCTGCCACTCCTCCTACAAATATTTAATATAAATACATGCATCTAGTTTATTTCCTTGTTCCTTTTTTTATTTCTACAATTTCTGTACATACCTTGCTTGTCTGTCCTTCCCTAGAAAAAAATAATAGGATTTTGTACATACTTTGGTCACAAATTGACTTTTGCAATATATTTCATTGGTTGGCTACAAGATTACAGTTTGAACCTAAAACACATCATAGTCGAAAAAAGGAGGGCATGCAGCTGCTGGTGAATTTAGAAAGAACTGCTGCAACGAGACTGCCAACTTCACAATAGAGTTCCCTGCACAATAGTTTCATAGAAAGCAGTACAGAAAAAACTGCTTGATTTGGGCTTAACCAGGCATAAAATACTCCGCTTTCTCCCATGTTGAAGCAAATACTAATTAATTTGGACGGTAAATTGTAAGATTTAATTACTCAAACTCGTTTACGAAAGAATGTGTGACAAATAGAGTTTTCAGCCATTGTCAATGTTAATAAAACTACTGCTGCAGACAAGTAATAGCTCACTCAAGAGAATACACAGAATCAGGAAGACGTCCACATACAACCCGATGGATCGTACAAATAGTACAATGTCTAGTTCTAACTAGTAAGAAAGAGACAAAGTACTTACTGTCCACGAGACGTATGGAGAAGTAACGTAACCAGCGTTGAAGTACCCGGAAATAAGCAATTATTTGACAAGAGAGCATATTTGAATTCATCTTCGCAAACAACCTGTTAATTATGTGGAATGCTTTTAGTTTCAAAAATGGTTCACATTTTTATAGACTCTGCTTGCTTACGTGTTCAGCGAATCTGACATGCAGTTTGTTTTCAGGTCGCAGGATTTGTACATATTGCTAAATGGAGAAAGAAAATGAACGGATCTTTAGATTTATAATATTTTAATTAGTAAAATATGCCATTTAGTCATTTCTAAGCATACCGGAACGGCTGGAGCAAAATCTTTAACAGCCCAAGAACGTAAAATGGTATGCTCATCAGCTGCACTTTTATCTTGATAGTTTCTTGCAGCCAAGATAAAACAGGCTTCAGCCTGAAAAATAAATAGGATTTCATACCTGCGTCTTTTTCATGATTTCTTTGAACTGCAATTGAATGGAATTAAATGAATTGAAAAAGACCTCTCCCATTCTTGCACGTGTCAAATCTGCGTCTTTCAAGCATGACCCTTGAATGTAAATCACTCGCTGGTGTATGGTGAATATGTAAAACAAATTAAGACTCCGTTAAAATATAGAGCACTGTGTATAATTCATTTATTTCTGAAGTACTTCAGTCATAAATACCTGAGCATGAATTGGAATTTGAAGAATCATCCTGATAAAAATAGTTTTATGTCAAATAAGTACATTACATATGCTCAAAGACTTCAGCATATTGCTGAGTTTGTTTTTAGTCTAAAAAAGAGTTTAAAACCTACCGCATAGTGTTGTCTAATTCCATGGGAGATAGAAGCACCACAAAGTAATCCTGCAAAAATATAACCATTAAAAATATAACCATGATCGTTGTAGTATGTTACGTTTGTCCTAAAATAAAATTCGTAGCTTTGCCATTATCAAAATAACTTTTTCTTTACAATCTTAAAATTCAGTGTAAAAAAGGAACTGACGAGCTAAACTTGGAATTTACTTGTTTCCTGGAATGGTTTTTAGAAAAGAGGAGTGGTGTCAGTGTAATTGAATGCCATAGTAAATTGGTGGGAAGTGGAAAAGTACTTTTGCTTTCCTCTCTCTAATATCTACTATATAATAACCATTCGACCTCCGAATTTCGTTTGCTTTGCTCACATAAATAAAGTAAATAGCGTTTTGGCTCCGTTCATCCTCCCATTCTTTTGGCTCGTTAAAGGTTTTGAGCAAAAGAGAAAGTAGGAGAAAGCATAGATTTGTTTTTAACGAGGGTGGAATGCGGTTTCGACTAGGATTGGAAAAGTGAAAGGAGACAGAAGACAAATGGTTTTGACTAAATTGCCCCGTGAATTTAGTTCCAACTAACTGACTGGAGAAAGGAGAATGTGATTCCCATACCTGAAGAAGAGGATGTGCATAAAATTCATTCAAAAAATCCATGATTGTATCCGCAAGAAGAGTTGTAGAACAAACTACGACATGTCGCTCATGCTGGGCACTGCAAAATAAACATAAATTACCTTTGAGAATTTTTTGAAACCTCAAAATATGACCTGTTTACTAAACACCAATTGTTACACAGGTTTGGGTGTTTACTTGTGTATAAAAAGCTATGGACGGATTACGTAATTCAAATAGGCTACATTATTCTACTCCTAATACAAAATAGTCTTTTGAATAATTATTTCGAGTACTTTCGCAATGGATAAATAATATGTGTTGTTCTTTTGTACAGGGTGGCCCAAAAGTCGTGTCACAAGGGCCATTTAAAATGCACGATTCTTGTACTTTTATCGTCTAGCAACGCAAGAGAAAGAAGACGATAAAAGTCAGTTAGCCGTGTTTAAAATGCATTGGAAAATTTTATTTCCATGGAAACGGCCCTATGCTATTAACATGGCCTCTGTGACACGACTTTTGGACCACCCTGTATATCATAAATTGAGAGTAAGTAAATACCGATGTGAAGAATAGGAGCCTCCGAGTTTTTGTCTCTCCATCCACGTAAAAGCCAATTGTTCGAACTGGGTTGGAAGTACTATAAGTGCTATGCAAATCATAGCGATCTAAAAAACATACAATTACAATTTGTACAATATGCATTGGAGTAAATATAACTTTCTTGCCATAAAAAGCTGAGAAGGCCAAATATCTGGTACGAAATCCCTGTAAAATATGAAAAAAGTATGAAGTATTTTATAGTTTAATGTGTATATTTATATCCTGTACGACTCTTTCATAACAGCTCGAGGACGGTTCATTACCAGAATTTATGATACCCTACATACATTGTGGCCGGTGTTGTAAATTTTTACTATTTTTGGATCAGCAATCTAACGATTTTTCTTTATGCCCATAAAAATGAGTATCATCGTTTTGCAAACTACCCCCGAGCTGTTAATGCAGACTACGATTCTAAGTTAGATAACTATTACATNGCAGACTACGATTCTAAGTTAGATAACTATTACATAAACCTAAAAATACAAGTCCATTTGTCAATAAATTACCATACCCAAAGCCCACCGTGGAGAAAGTCACGACAACAAAGTACGTAGACTGAAAGAGATTCAACCGTCTGCAAAATGAACAAATAATGACCTTCATTTACATTTTTCGCGAGCGAGATGAGAAGTAATCATACGTAACCTCGAAGATATATACAAACTAAATATGTAAGTCAATACCTATGGCCCGCCCTCTGAAAATGTTGTACACCGCAGACGGATGTAAAAACCAAACACAGTAAAGTGGCCATTAATATTGTCAACTGGTGACTTAAGGCCGACTGACTCCTAAGAAGTAAAAAAGAATAAGTACCCTCCCCTGGCTTATTTTAATCCCTACAATAGCAATGCACGACTTGCCGTTGCATTGCTCGATGTAGGTCATTGAACATGTTTTCCAGCGCATACTTGGCCAGCCAACAATTAAGAAAAACAGGAACAAAGAGATTACGAAGAGGCGGATGAAATATCGTGACAATGAAGGGAACCGTTGCAAATAGCTCCAGTCCAAAACGTCTAGTTAACAGTTGTTGGAAAACATTGCCCTGAAATTGAATGAAACAAGTCGCGAGTTAGAGTTTTAGATTAGAAAGACCAAATTAGTGCATAGTCGACCAATTAGGGTGCGGGTGACAGGAGTCACTTGTTCTGCTTTTATCTTTTATCCTCCTCCATCCACCAGTCCGAATTCTCTTGCTCTCACTTATTGCGTCTATCTAGCCTACGTATCACCTCTGACATTTGTTCTTTCTTTTCCTGTTATTTTCAGCACTAACTAACTGATGGCCTTTACAACCATGTACAAGCAAGACAAGGCATTTACTGCGAATGTGCAACAATATTAAATCTCATTCAATTCAGGACTTTTGATAGCCTTTTGATCCCAACAGTTTCAACTGACGACTTTCTCTCGTAACACAGCCCATGTTGAGTTAACTTATTTAACAGCAAATAGCATGCCACTCATTCAGGAATGAACGGACTATGCAAAGTAACTAGGTGAAAATGTGCTTTGGAACAACTGCCCATTTGCACATTACTCCATCTTATGTACAGTCACAAGCTAGCAATTAATAAGTAGAATAGTGTAAAGAGCAAGTATATAGCCGGCCGGACCAGATTCGTGCCGACAGATGCTTTTCCACAACTAGTCAGGGGCCCATTGCTAATGGTCTTTTCTAATTACGCGCATACTTCCTTCCGGCCAACTGTAGCCAGAATTTCTAACTACTTCAGCATTTCCTAACTGCCTGCTTGCCAACACGAAAAATTACTTTGCTTTTTTGTTATTTTGGGTTTGCTATTTGTCACTCTACCAGCTGCCGAGAGTGTGTCTTGCATTAGATAAATAATCCGTCATGCGTCACAATTGCTGTTCATCTTCATAAAAAAAGTAATGTGGAAAAGTAAATAAAGACAAACGACACTTAATTATGTAGAAGATTGTGACAGAACAACTTGCCTTGTAATTCAGATAAAGAAGTAGTATCGTTTCAATGAAGCTGATTAAAGACAGAATAACATGAACAACCCATAACTCCAGAGGCCTATCGATCCAAGCTATGGCATCCCAATTTATGATTGGATCCTCCAAGAATTCCTCTTCAGTTTTATCTTCGCGGTTGATAAATTAAATTAATAGTTTGAAATGTTTTTAATAATTTAACTTTCATCTTTAAAATTATTTTCGTATTTCAAAGAATTTTGCACCTAAGGCCACGAGGTACTGCGTTTTATTAGATGGCTCGCATCCGTAACTGTTGAATACAAAGAAAACACACCAGTGTCAGAAAGTATCGTCTCATTCATCATATACATATACTCATTATTGCAAAACAACTGAATGAAAGTGTAAAACACACATGTAAATTTTCAGCGTACAGAGAGTTCACAAAATTTATGTGACAAAATGCAGATGAAAAAGTAAGTGGTGCAAGTGGTGAAAGCAAACGAGAATGAAAAACAATCCTAGCTTCATGCAAACAAAGTGCGGAGTAGTCGACAGTGCATTGTGGTTCATGGCGTGAGTAACCATAATAAAAGTGTAATTTAGATTTATCTCATGGAATAATTTCGTCTTGGTAGTCACATGCAGGGGGTTAAAAAAATTGTAGGTATTTTGTATATTATTCGGCAATCAATTATATCAGTTAATCATATCAGGGTTATAGGATACGGTTGAGTTAAAAAATCCACAAATATATATATTGATCGTGGATAACAAGAATCCACTTCAATTCAAGAATAGGTTGGAATGAAGAAATGAAAATAAAACTAAAAGTTTGCAAATGACACGAATCTCAACTTACAGCTAGAATTGTTCTTACCAAGCTGCGTTTGTAGGGTCCTTGTCCATTACTACTCGAACGATGTACAAAAGGCAGGTAAGTAGTTTTAGAGTAAAGCGTGCGATTCGAATTCGAAGACTGGATGCTATTTGAATCAAACAAGTTCACTTGTGAGACATTGACTAGGAGGTCTCTTTTATTAAATTAGTGAGAAACATTTTCCTATACCTTGGTTTTTAAAAAAGTAAAAATGAAGTCGCTCCTTGCAGGTATTTTCATTTACATAGTATTCCACCCGAACTCTAAAATGGGAGAAAGTAATTTTACTGGCATTGTTACTTTCCGTGGGTGGTGTGGTCAGGGTATAAATAAGTAGATTGATAGTTTATTGCTTCATGGCCATCCGCCCTTGCATAAATAAGTAAAGAATGGAATGGATGTTTCATTTGGCACAGCGTGAACGAGGCGAGCATATTGTAAGTTCACAGCATGAAGGAAATGAGACACAGTATGCTTTATATGACCAACATCTTATCAAAATTGGCCTATTTTTTACTCCCTTCTTTCGAGACTCTTATATTTTATGTTGTTCTTCAAACTGCCCAAAGTCGTTAATTTCAGCTCAACTGTTTTTGACAGTTGTTTGTTACCTAAATTGAAGTACCCATCGCTTCATTTTTAATTTAATCCAGCGTAAATTTACCCGGTTCTCCCTACGAGTAATTTTATTTTTAAGAAGGGATTTTATTCTGATCATGAATAATATGTTTATGACACATCAATTTTGTAAAAACATTTGAAATGATATACGCTCAATTCCAGAGCATATTTGATGAAAGCAAGTTCGTAGCATTTTTCACAACCACAACTAATCATTGCAAAATCGAAACTTGTTGATTTGTCAAACAGCTTGTGATGTTGTAGCTGCCACAAACACTAAGGACTTTCTCTTATTTCGTATCGATGTAAAAATCATAGTTCAAATAAGGATAGCATGTCATTAATTATTTGTCACTTTTTCGGTTTCTTAATTTTTCCCCATATATTTGGATTTATATTTTTGGTTTGTATGTAATCACGGGAATGAAATACGGTTTCTAATAAAACTGAGCCTTCTTTACCCAGATAGGCCACCTGGGCACCATAAATAACTGTTTATCTCACCCCTTCAGTTTGCATATCAGCAAACCCTTCTCCTGTCCTAGGTGAAGTCGACAAGCAACTCATTTAGCATGTCATGCTTTACTTTATCATTCTCTACACACAGCTACGACAAATACTTATGTAGCGAGTGGCTTGAAGTGACAACCACTGCGAATGACTTTCTCCCAACACACGACGGGTAAAAAGACAACTCTTTAAATAAATCCCATAGTGTAGTCATTTAAGGGCTACCACAAGTGACACTAGTGTATGTAAAAGTGGCAATTGGCTGGTTTTGAGTGGAAAGGACCAAGTTAGAACTTTATTTACTAAACACCCATTTTATTCATTTCATCTAATTTTGTTGTCCCTCTAGTGTGAGGGGAAAAATAAACATTTTTTGGCTTTAATAGTTCTGCTTTAATGTTCACTAATTTTAAAGGCAAAATTTTTTCTACCTGTCATCCTCTTGTTCCAATCGGAATGAGGATCGGCTCAGACTTAGCTCACTGAATGCTGCCAAACTGCGCCTTGGTCGATGTAGTCGGCGTGTGAGTACAGAAGTGGATTTTTTAAGAAAAGCTTTCTCTTCATCATCCGTGTCGTAAATGGTGTTTCTTCTGCTCCCACCTGATTCGGCATCCATCTTGGTCATATTATTTGTAATCTTAATGCTTCCTCAACATCCACCCACTTCTAAGTTGTTGGTTGAGTTAACGTAGTAGATCCAATTACAAGGATATGATGGAAGGATATGATGAGTGTAAAACTATGTACGTGTGGCTTGAAAGGATTTGTCAGGTTGGGTAGCCGAGTGTGATCAAAGGAGGAAGTTCTTCTGAATCACTCTTTCCTATCAACATATTTCCGCAGTGGATTATGGATTACGAGGTTGTTTGCTGGAAAAAACTTTGGTTTATGACTTTTATACTTTTAACTCTCGAACGCACATATTCCACTCACTGTCGCTTTCCAGGGATTTATATTCTACTTACTTTTTTTATTTTGGATTTTTATATGTTAAGTACTACAGCATGAGGTCCTTCCTATATATCACAGTTCCCTACTTGCCTTTCGCCATGATA
>JAAXNX010000801.1:0-22942 GCA_036491905.1 Folsomia manolachei | reverse complement strand
TATTGACTACTTTTACTGTGAAAATTCCGGTGTCGTATAGAATGTGGAATGTGATATGTGATGATTACATTGTGATTTTATTTTTGTGACCTAAGACGGCCTGAAAGGAATGAACCACTACAACGGTTTAGTGAAAAATTCCTACATTAAAAAAATTGCGACTACTGCTGCGAACTCTTGGACATGCATGAGTGTATGGTCTGTTGTCTGTACAAATATAAATCTCAACACAAAATACTTTGGACTAATTCTGTTAAAAAGTCAAATTAAGTGATTGGCAGTTTCCAAAATTGAATTAGTCCTCCATTATTATTACTAATACTCTGAGCGTCAGCGTCCCAAATTAAATTACTTTACTGCTGGTCATGTTTGAATTTCAAGGCTAAAGGGGTTGAAGTCTAGTTAGATTTAATATCTTATTTTATGTTCCACATACCTCTCCACAATATCTACAATTATCCCTAAAACTGGCCATCGTGGTCGTCTCGGCCTCCGTCTCATGCCAAAGTGCAATTTCCAAGAAAAGTCCGTCACCCTCGCCTTCCTCATCAAGGTCTTCTAAACGCTTCAAATTTAAATTTCGAAGCGTTGATGGAGCTGGAGGCAGTCCGTTGAATTTGAATCCAACTGCGCTTCCTCGAAACACGCTCATTAATATTCTACTTCACAACCGCACCCACGTGGAACAGTAATTCAATGCCGGCTAGAACATTGTCCACAATTTGACACTCTCCAAACCGCTCACATTATATCGCGAAACTTCTCCATTTTGTACGCAATCCTTGCTTAACAATCCCAAGTATTATTTTCGAACACTTTTCCGAAGAAAGTTTAGATTTCTTAAGAAACACAAACTTTGTTGCTTGATATCTTCAATTTCTGTTACAGCCTCAAACTGTACATCTCTCAACGATGGGTTGGCTTATAAAACGCTACCATTTAATGAAAACTTATCAGTCACTGCCTTTTCTTGCTCTGATTCCACTCAACTTCTCATTATATTACACAAAAGTTTATAAAAAGCAATAGAAAAGAGTTACCAGACTGTTGAGATGATTGTTGGTTCAACTTCAGTATCAACCTGCTTAGTAAGCAGTGCTTACCCAAGGTATTATAATATTCCTCAATATTGTTGTGGGTGGGTGGTTGGTTGTATATTCACCACAAACAAATCCTTTACTTTTTTTTTCTTTGCTCACTTAAACTCACATCGTCTCCTCAATTTCTTTAATTATTGGCTGTACTTAAGACTTACGCCGTTAGTTTGATTAAACTCTTAAAATTCTGTTCACTCACTCTCTCTTCCTTTAAAGAATGTTTTCTTCGTCTAAGACGCAGACCATGCAAGACACTCACAGACTTAAGACTTGTACTTTTAAATGGAAACCAAACCAATTCAACAATGGATCTTTTTGTAGTTTCTTCTTACTTCCTTAGGTACTTCAAGATCAATATAATTCACCGTGTGCGCAACAACCGAATCACAAGAATTTAAGAAGAATGATTCCGCACCAGTGATAACATAATGCAGCGTTATTAATGCTGTTAAAGTTGAATTATTTATTTGCTACTGATTATAGTACGAGGGAGCCTCTTACATTGGTCATGCATTCAGAGATTGTGAACTGATTGAGATGTTTTCTGGTCAATCCTTACCGAGGCATAGCCAACTTCACGAGGTATCCTTTAAGGATAGTCCTTATTGGCGTCAGTGCCCACTCAACCAAACCAACTCCCGTTGGCGAATGGATGGAAAACTTGTCAATTGTAAGAGTTTGACACAGGTTCGAGAAAAAACTTTCAATTACCACAGAACGCCGACGTCGCGACAGGAGCCGTTTCTCTTTCTGTCGCTAACTGCGTTTATAAACGACAGATCCATGGATTATCCACAGTGGATATCTAATCCTAATCCGTAACCGTCAAGGGACGCAATGAAATTTATTAAATCCACAATTTGTAGCAAAAGTGTAAATCCTTGCCGATCAATTGAAACAATAATTGAATTTCAATTCATCAAGATAACAATGTTATCAAAGGGTTCCTTCCTAAGGTATAAAAGCACCTTTGACCTCACTGAGGTCACCTCACAGTGGAAGCATTAACTGAGCGATATAATTTCGAATTAGTAGAGTAACTCTAGTAGACTTTTTTATTGTTTCTTTTTTTTACACTAACTAAACTGACTTTAATACAGTCTTGTGTATTTATGACTGTCTATTACTCAGCCGTAAAGTGCTTACATCCTTACAATTCGCCTGCACTTCTCTGTACAATGTTTTGTTATTGTTCAACTATGTGGATATAGTCGAGATACTAGAAAATGGTGTTAAGGAGCCTTTACAGATTTGTGGGTGGTCATATCCGGCTAATTGGGAGGTGTTTCATATTTTTGTGTGGGATAATGGAATTATTCCGAAGTAATTAGTAGATGGGAAACTATGTCATAGATAACTGCAGAGGAACCGTAGTTTGTGAGAGGAAATACCAGTTTGTTGTCGGATAAAGGCGTTAGATGATGCAGATGAGGGATTTGTAGGGAAGTGGTAATAGGAATATATCTCAGTTTTTGAGTTTAGAGAATGACTTCACAAGCTATAAATTGATGGTGTCATGTCATTTATAGTGAGTCAGTATTACGGATAATTGAGCAACTACAACAATTAACAGTCTCAGCACCATATTTGGTTGCAAATTGCGATGTGCAACTAAAATCAAACGCAAAAGTGCCAGGAATTGGTGATAGGTTTCGACATTTTTGCCATAATCTTAGTAAAAGTATTTGTGCCAATTTTTCAGAAATTTGCGGAAATTAAATTCAGACGGGTATTATTGAACCCCTAATTCCCAAGTTTGGCATACTATTTCATAAATGTAAGTGCATGCAGGAATCATCTAATATTTATGTGCATGAGACTGATTCAGAAATATGAGAATAGTGCGAGAGATGTTTACTTGTTGTGTGAGAAAATATTAGTATGTGGTCAATGTATAGCTTTTTATGTGAGCACCTCAATATTTTGAGAAGGGAAAAACAAACATATAATGAGGTTCGGCACAAAAGACTACAAAGTTTATTTCACGGGTGTTAGTAATGTAATATTCTAAACGAACATAAATATGTTCTAAACTTACATAAATTATATAAAATGGTGATCTACCAGTTCCCCTTCTCTCATGCACTGCCACAACAATCCATCACACTCAGTAAAAATACATTAGAAACATCTCTTAATAAGTATATAAATATTAAGTAAACTCTTCTTCATAAATTCCATTGATCACCACTAGCTTACTCAACATCTACAATGTCCTCAAAGTTATCATATTCCCATTTCACGTTGTGGTCATCATAGTTAATTTCTCTGATCTCCCACGGATCAACTTCCTTCTCTTCCATGCTCAGCGTGGTAACAGACACAAAACTTTGGAGGTATCTCATTTCCTCCTCATCCATTGAGCCATTGTCGTTGCTTTGGTCAGAGTTGGGGGATTCCTCAAAATCGCTGACTTCTGCCTCAACATCGGCCACATTAGGTGCAATACGTGGCATTCTGGGATTATCGTCTTTCCGAACAATATTGGTAGTAGCGGGTTTACTCCAAGGGATGGCGGTTGTGGATAGGAGTTCAGTAAAGGGTACCAATTTCTCTGCCCGGTACCCGTTGTTTGAGGGGGGTGGATAGAAATACTCAAAATTTGTTGCGACTTCGAGAGAGCCAACCTCCTCCAATGTTGCTCTGTCCTGTACTCTGTGATAGAAAAACGTCAAATCCTCCTCCTTCAAGTATACTTCTAAAATTAGCCTCCAAGTCGACACTTCTCTTTTACCGTCTTCGGTCCCGGACAACTATTCACATAAGAATTGTCACTACATCATATCCCACCCATTATGACATATAATTAGAACACTTTATAACTTACACCATCGATTGCTTCCCGAAATACATGTTGCACTGTGTTAAGGAGTCGAATGGTTACCCCGTTCTCTTGAAGGTGAGGCAAAATCCCCAACACTATCCATACCACTGCTCGTTTATACGTAAGTCCCCCCACTTGGGTCTGTAGATAAAGCAGATCACACACAAATCAATTCAGGTTGTTCGAAAGATTACAATTATAATTTATTTAAATTACCATATGCCCCGTATTGAAGAAGAGGTGATCCCTATGTCTTCTGTCCAGTGCCACGCTAGATTTAAAGAATTCTAGCATATCCTTAATTAATTTACCTTGGATGGATTTATCGCCAAAACTCCATCTGCAATTCTTCGCCAGTTTTTCCATGGCGTACTCATACGCTGAAAGGTAAATGAGGTCCTCCACTTTAGAATTAGGACGTCTCATTTTATCCTTAACCTCGTCCTCAACAGCGTCTTCCAACTTGTGTACCAGTCCGGCTTGTCCACCTCCGCTAAAACAAGCCAATCTAAGTCGGATAGTCATAAGAGACTCGCCAATAACTAGCCATCTGTTTTGGATAGAGGTCATTTTCTTGAGCAATTCCAATGATCGTGTGGAAGCTGTGAGTTCAGAGCTAATGGCTGATTCGATCCTTATCTAATTAGACAACAAAGAAAAATAACAAGTTTTCATATGCGAAAGAGACTAATGAATTCATTACAATCATTTAATTTTAAGTATAAATGATGATTAACTAACTTGGTGGGCTGTTTTGACAAAGCAAATCTCAAAAGATTTAACCACCTTATGCTTTTCCCACGACGATCGCCCAGTGCTCAAAGTCTTCCATTGTTCTAGCGCCCAAAGTACAAGCTCAAGTAGGACAACCCGTTGCTCCGTCTTTAATAATTAAGTAAACAAATGCATTAAATTATTTATCCGTTCAGACCAGAATTAACTCATTGTAACCACTAAAAAAGCCATGCATAACTCTCATATCTTACCCTTAAAACGATCGGAGACATAGCAAGGCTCCTTTGCATAGACAGATGATATCTTTTAATCTCCATCATCTCCAGCAGTCTCAAAATAATGTCAGCTTCTAGTTCCAATTCTATTTCGATATCTCCTTCAATTTTCTTTAAAAGTCGCTCATGATCGTCCTCCTGCCTCCGTTCAGCCTCGTTATCCGCCTCACTACCGAGGTCAACCTGGTTATCTTCTATCCACCCTTGCAAAGCAATGGAGGAACTCACCGTTCCACCCACACCCACCATACTAGAAATCAGAGTAGAATGTACGACACTAGGGTCCACATCTATCATTCTGGAAGACTCTCTGTCCCAACGAACCCTTCGTAAATATTCATACACGCAACCCGAGACTCTTGGCCAAATCTGGTTCTGTTTTAGTCGGAGCACCGTTTTCAGCTCGCCACTTATGGCGGAGGCCGATGTGGACGTCGACGTGGCGACAGCGGATGAATGATGTCTTGCGCGACGAGAATCTTCCACACGATCATCCCTGTGATGTTGTGACCTTGAGCGGCTACCATAATTAGAGCGAGACGTTGAAGCATTCCGGTCATCATCCCTGTCGTCTTCCCTTCGATACTGTGACCGTGCCCTGGATCGATGATAAGACCGGGACGAGTAGTACTCTCGCTCCTCCCTGTCGTCGTCTCGGCGATGGTGTGACCTTGCCCTTGAACGATGATGGCGCTGGTAAGAACGGGACGGGGAATCCTCATCTCTGTCGTCGTCCCTGCGATGGCGTGATCGTGACCGACGTGAACTTGACATGTCTAGCTACCTACCAAATACGATACCAATTGTTTACCCTTCTATATTATCTGATTCAATTCAAAAACATAAATAAATCAAAACTCCTAAAAACTTCAATGCCTCCCCCTACCAGCTACCCAAACGAAAAACAAACAACCTGTTCACTATTTGCATGCAACCCAACAAAGAACAAACCAACAAAACAAAGGATTATCCATAATTACCTGACAAGATCCAGATAATTGTGAGGAAAAACACTCAGAATTGTCGGATTCCGGATTAAAAATAGAGTGACCCACTTATTGACGGTGAGGTGACAGATGACGGAGTTGATTAGTTCCAGCACTGGAGGCTAAGAATAGAGTTGCTGCTGGAGTCCCGTCTGAGATTGAGGAACTAACTGGTCGGGTTTACTGAGATAACGGTTTAGTTAAATACGCATAAACCCTTCTGCAGTATAACAAACAATTAGCTTAGTCCAAGTTAGTTAAGGTGGGTCATATCTTGACTAGTTTGCTAGTTAATATGACAATTCATTGATCGCATTGCATTCATTCTTTGTTGAATTTTACAATTTTTTTTGCATTCAAAATGAGGTCGACCGGAATGTGTTGACGCTTACCTTTCCAGGAAATGTTTTCCTGCAGCCTTGCATTAATATACGTCGAGGCATAGTGTCAGCGAATATCCTTTGTAAATAATACGAAACTACGACGAATTTGTTCCGTTCGGTAATGGTTCCTTTTTTAGCGTCCAATTTGAAGGAGGTCCTGCCAAATTTAGGTCGCAATCCGGCGTTTTTTCGTCCATTAATTGCTTACTAATTTTTAATATCTACAGTAATATGCGGCTATGCACATCGGACGGGAAGACAAGTAATTAGAGTATAACCTCAGAAGACTATCATTCCATGAATTTCCATCACATTCATCTTGTGACGTACCGTAGTAAAAAAAGCAGTAAAATTATTCAATTCCCAAAAATATTTATAGATCAATCCATTCCCATTCCGTAATGCCAAGCCAATCTCTTAAAAATTGTTGGATTGAATCCGTACGCTTGAAGGAATAAGTTTCCTTCATCTCTCTTCCTACTCTTGGTGGAAAGATCAATAGGTAGCCATCAAATTTGACATTTGTATATTTCTTCCTCAAGGAAAGGTGAAAGGAAAAGGAATGTCTATTTCTCCCAAGGAAAAAAAGCGAGAGATCCAGGGTTTTGACAAAATCCTTCATCAACATAGCATCGTCCTGTTTTACAGTAAAACTTTACCCAGTACAAACATAAAGGTGCATGGTCTGACATTTAAGATGACATGGTGCCAGTGACGCACATTTTCCATGTAAATGTCACTCCTGACGAAACTGGGTCACGCCATGATTTGAATTTGGGACCTTGTTATTTGTTTAATAAGCCTGAAGCTAGTTGCACACAGGAAATTATAGAAATAATTCAATAGACACCGACCCGGCCCAGCTTCTTTCCTTCAAGACGCCTCATGAAATACTAATGGCTTTCTGGCTTGCTCAGAATAAAATGAATGAGCTTATAAGCAAATTGCTGGAGTTTTGGCGCACCCGAAATTTGGCACGTTTGCCAAAAAACTCTTTCCAACTCCTTCGCTTGAGGAGAAAGTCATTCAAAGTGTCGATGTGGCAATACAGCCATACATCCTTGAGGAGTGTGCATGTAATTAAAATCTGACAAAAATGGGCATCCTCATATTTGATGGTTGCAGGAAAGCTGTTCCAGAAAGCCAAGCTCGAGACTGGAACAAATTTCTTCCCAACTTATGGAATTCGATGACTTGTCTTCCCTTTTGGTGATGTATATCTGACTGGATTTTGATATAATGACACCAAACTAAACCAACTGCTTGCTCACATTGTAAACTGACAGAAACCTGCAACAAGAGTAACTCTTGAAGAGTTGCTCAAATGGGAAAAGTTGTGCAGGTTGCATGGATGAAAGTGTGGCGTCACCCAGACTTGGTATACTTAAGTATTTGAGACTGTGCCTACACAAACTATTTTAAACCCGCTGTGAGAAAAAGGCGCATCCCAGTAGCATGCAATTCATCCGGACCAGCCACCCGAGAGTCCCAAGGCTGGAAAATGTGAACTCGATTCATTTTGGAGGAAATCGGCCGAGATGCCGAGAGATGCGGAGAAAGTTGTGCCAAGCCAAGTAGAACCCTGCCTGTGTAAGATCAAGAGCAAAATTATGATTATAAGTAAGATGCTACATACATGTCTTTGATCTTAGTTTTTTTGCATCACACAGTTCAGTACTGTTAACCAAATCTTTCTTTCCGTCTTTTTTTCCACACTAGACCCAGTGAACAGTACTTGTAGAGTTTTTTGTAGTATGTACATCATACCAAAAGGAGATATCGATTGGATCCCATACCCCACACGATACATTGCATTGGCTGGTGCCCTATCCGGCAGACTAGGAGAAAGTTGTGTTCCGTACTGGAGAAAGCAAATCAGCAGTCGCATCCTACTCCGTTAGTCTTCAGTTGACTAACAATGAGCCAAGTTGGTGGAGGTTGTTAGTTGGTGGTTGGTGAATGCAGTGCAGGGAATTTTTCGGGAACATGAGTCTCTGGCTGCATGTCTATAGCAGTTTGTAAGAAGGAGAAAGTCTTTCTTGTTCACCACTTATCCTGTAGAATAGACACTGACAGTTCTACCACCCGTCTAGTCAGTAAACTCCCATAAGTCAAGTCCAATGGTGGTAATACCTCCGCCGTGGTAGTGTAGTCTCCAATTAATCCATCGCTAGTGATTGTAAAATTAGAGTGGATTCTTTTGACGCTTCGAACTGGAGTGAAAGGCTCCCGTACTAATAAGTACATGAGTGAAGGATGGCGTGTGGAGAAGAGGAAAAATAGTTATTTCTTTGATAACATGTGGTTATCCGACATTGATTTCTAGCAACGGTTGGTTGACTGCGAATTTGTGTCAGTGTTCAAGAGAAGGGTACGAGGAGAGAAAGTTCCCTTTGGGCAGTCATGAGTCCTTTTGGGCTCATCCTGGTTATCTGCTGCTATGCAACTTTCTCCCAGGCTTCAAGGGTCACCTTGCCAGGTAAAGTTGAATAAAAGTTTTTGGTACCCTTCTTGTACTTCTATATACAATATACACCCAGGAAACTGTGCAGATAGACTCCTTTCCATTTCTCACTTTCTCCATTTACGGCATGATTTGCAAGAATTCTTTTTCAAAGCAATAAATGGAGGATGTCGACAGAACAAATTGTAGGGCAGGAAACAAATTGGATGTATACATATAGCAAGGTATACAATGGCGTAATATTGTACGCGACGTAAAGGAATGTACGAGGTGTGGGACAACATTCTTGGGTTTATTAGATCGTAACGAGCGAATTTATACAAACACGTTCTCCATCCATTTCGGTTAGTATACAATAAACAGGTCTGCTGGCTTCATAATGAAGCTATAATTGGCCCAATTTATTGCCGTACTCACTTTCTCTGAACACCTAGCTAAAGCCTTTTACTAAAGGGAAAGTATTCATGGGTTCACTACACTGGTCACCTGGGACATCTCACTGTCTACCAAACACTCGTAGATGTGTCAGATCAAACAAATTAGTGTCGGACTGTCGGGTTTGACATGTCCCAAGTCATACGGATGGCTATGCTTTGTTAATACGTGGTCTGTGATCCTTTTCCAGGATATAAAACCAAGAAGGAAATTTCAGACGAGAGTTCTCTTCCCGTTGAATTTGTCCACAAATTGGAAAAGGTGCGGAAACGTGGAATCAGTTGGCTCTTGTCTCAAGCCACAGAAGACTTTGGATGGCCATCGGATGACACTGCGAAAGGTATCGGTTCCGAGTACTGCATTAGACTGTGCCTTGGTATTGTGTACTTATTGGTATAATTATTTAACATGTTCAATTTTACAGTTGTGGTAGCCCTTGCTTCATCTGTAGAAGATTGGCCTGCCCAAAATGACTTAGTGGCTAGACTTATTGTTAAACAACTAGAAATAGAGCTCCTAGAAAAAATTCAGAGGTTTGTGCTCCTTCTCGTTTATTACGGTGAAATTGTAATATTCTGCCATTACTTTCTCCATGCTTTTTGAGATAGAAAATCGGCAGAGATATTTTTCCCATTCAATTCCGCATCATGCCCATGATTTCCTCCATGCATTGCTAAGCTCCTTATATTACTTAATAGGAGAGAAATCGAGTCTCTTACTCCTGCAAAAGTTGCATTGTACGCCTTGGCAATTGGCGCATCTTGTAAAGACCCACACAATTTTTATGGGCACAATCTCATTGGTGAGTTGTCCTATTTGAAGGATATAATTGTGTTTTACGTCTTTTAATCAAATGTGCCTTGTTTAGCTTCTCTGGACAAACATCATAATGACCAAGATTTCCTGGGGTATCCCTCCTCCTTCGGGTACTCCTTTACATCCCTAGTTTCCTGTCTGGCTGGGTCTCATCTTCACAGCAAACAGAAAATAAAACACTTACTCCAACTCTCGAAGGATGCACATCTTCAAAAAGGTTTGGCAAAACATTTTACTTATTTCGTATTGATTAGTCCGTCTGGGCGTTGGCGTTGGCGTGGGTAGATGATTGCAATCCCAAAAAATTGTAGTCTTTCACTCCATATAATTTCCATGAATGATTTTTCCTCCTTCTTAAATTCATGGAATTGCTAAATAAATGGTAAACCCCTGTAATTTATAGACACGCAAGGAATAGCTTTGATGGCGTTGGAATGTATTCGACATCGAAAGAAAGGAGAAATTTTAGCTCATCACATGCACGAACCCTTGGAAGCCATTGCCTTGCAGCAAGAGGGAGATGGATCCTTTGGGAATATTCATACCACTGCAATTGCTATTCAGGTTCGGTTTTTTTGTTCTTTTATTGTCCTCTACAACTGCGCCATTGACCTTTCCATTCCTCAAGGGCCAGATATGAAATTGTATTATGTGTTGGTCTTTACTGTGCTTTTGTGACGCTTATTACTTACCTTTCTTTTGACAGGCACTTGGTGCAAGTTCAGATTTTAAATTGAGCTGGAACAAGACTTCTGCAGCTTTGGCCTTAGAAAAGTCTCAAGAACCAAATGGATCCTGGGATCGTAAGAATGAATCCGCTTAAATTTATGCATCTTTTCATGCGTCATTCATTCTGTCTTACAGCTAAAGGGCAACGACATGAATCTTCTATTTCAACAATAGGTAGGTACACAAGACGTAATTGGTTTATTTAAATTGTTCAACAATTTTAAAACATCTTTGTAAATTAACACATTTATTTCTCCTCAACATGAAGTAGTTGCCACTGCAGAGTCCTTGGTGGCAGTGTCCGTTTTGCTCAACGGTCTCGGTATCCTGGGATTAACAAAGGGACGTTGCAATAGTATACGAAAACGGAGAAAGCACAAAGCATCATTTTCCATCCCTATTTTTAACCCTGACCACGTCACAGAAGAACCCCTTCACCACATTCAAGATGATGTGATGAGCACAGCTAAATTAATTGGTTCCAATAATTCAAGCACCCAATTCAAGTCAGGACCCTATGTGTCAAACGCCACCACTGCTTATTCCTTGCAAACCCTTTCTACCGAGTACGATGACAACTGTTACTCCTACCATTAGTCCGGATGATCACGCGGAATTGGGACGGATAAATCTGGTAAAAATTGTCAATATCCGATATTGGCTGTGGATAGGACCCCACCCAATTACCGCTGTGAAACATAACCTCACCCTGCAAGTCCCTGTGAACACTACATTCTTCTCTGTGATGCAGCGGGCAGCAGAACTTGCCTCGGAATACGAGTAAGGTTTCAAAATTGTGTTGATGTCGGGTATTGTTTGCAGTGTCATGTTAATGATTGATTACAGATTTTCTTCAAAAGTATGGCCCACAGGGCATTACATTGATTCAATAGCTGGCCAGCATGAGCCACCCGTTGGTTCAAACTACTGGGTTCTCCATCTTCTAAAAAATGACCCGGATCCTCAGAATCCTCCTGATGCCAACTCGGTGGCATCTGCAGGTTAAAATTGTTTCCTTTGGTTTAATTTTATTGCCACGATGTTGTTTCATTGAATGATTGTCTGATTATTTTAGGAGTGGACGACTTAAGGATTGAAGAAAATCAAGTGTACCTATTTTGGTACAAAGCCCTTTGATAAGGGACGGTTGGCTTTTCGCAAATAGAGCTATTGCTGGACCTTCACGGATCAGTAAGAGATTTTTTGACTATTGTTGAAACCAAAAGGACGCCAAAACAAATCTACAAATGCCAGCAAGGAATACAGATATTTCATCAATCTTTGAGAACGACAGAAAACCTTTCCTACAATTACCAGCCATGTAGTTACTAAAATTACTCTGCATGGAACTACTACCATAGTGTGAACAAGACGGTTTAAGTGAGCTATAATTTGGCATCAACCCCATCAACGGTGTCCACGATAGTGATACCGGCGCAAATGAATCACTTGGAAATATGTGTATGATTACTTGGCGGAAATCATTAATTGAAGAATCTAAACTAGAAGAACTGCCAAATTATATCTGTAGTCGTGATTATAGATATACATTGTCGCCCATACTTGCTCCGTCGTAAAAACCCAAGAGGACGTACTATTGTAGTCAATAAGTACGTAATCCAATTACGGGATCTTTATTTGTAATAATCAAATACATCGAAATTGAGTTGATTGGATGAGTGGATGAGGTCGTATTAGTGTAACGCCAATAGTGAATGCGATGCCGTTTTACCAGTACGTAGCAAACTGATAAGGGCGACATCTCAACTAGAGTTTGACTGATTTGGGTGACTGAAACTAATTTGCCAAACAATTTAAATGTAATCTATTTATTAATTAAAAAATTACAAATCTGTAAAATAACTGGGTATATACAATACAACACAACAAATATATATATATTTATTCTAGGAAATTCTAGCCAACCACATCTAGCATTTAAGAATAAGCTTATGATGCCCGTGACGAATTTAGAAATTGACGCCTATACAAGCCACAATTTTTATACAACGTCCCTGTTTGAAAAGTGAATTGATTGATTGATTGATTGGGTTTTAGAAGGTGAGATGATTGACTATAAAACTGCGATAATTATTATGAGACAAGAGCCTGTAAGTAAAAATCAGTAGACGCTGTCACTTCTGCTAACAATTACACAAAGGACGCTTATTTACTTGACACAATATATAAATTACGCTAAACAATAGGATACCAAAGATACATATATTCATCATCGAACAATTAAATTGTCAACTAAACCAGATAAACCTCAGAGGATTAAAATAAAATAGAGTGCTTCCGCTTAACCCATGCACTATGCACCAAATATTGCGCTTCATTCTACGTAAGTACCTTTTACAGAATTATATAAGTTAATTTGTGATGATCACGGAATATTTAATGCAAAGTTTTCTATTTTACTTCGAAACAATCACTTTAATGTTAATCAACTTCAGTTGGTCTTGAAATATATGTAACTGCATTTTAGGGGCCATTTTACAAACCAAACTTTATTATTAATATGTATATCGGAAATTTATTATAATTTTGCTAATATTTAATGTTAAACCAAATATCATGTTTATTTATAAGGCGACAAATTGTTGGATTCATCACTTGTAATTATCAATCCCTCCGTTTCAAGGTGGACGCAGTACCTCATTTAATTTTAAGTTTGTCACAAACTTGACAATTTAGAGACAATTAACCACGTTTACTCCAGCACAGTATAGTCATGACGTGCAAGAATTTTACTAATTATTTTATTTATCCGTGCATGAGCCACTTAATTTTAATATGCGTATTAAAAATTGAGCTATTACTATAGTACGTAGCTTAAACCTTCCTACAATACAGCACGCTTGCCCACTTGGCACAACAATATATAATGAGAAGTACCTATTGTTAGTATGAAAATGCAGACAATTTACATTTACCTTATAATAGCCTCGGGTATTTAATAATTTATACTCAAGTTATAAATAGTGACACGATCCAGAGGGAATGTTACCATCAATTACCCTTCCAAGTTCATAAAACATAGAAGAAAACAAAACTCAATCAAATACTATTTAGTACAATCAAATATCGTACTATGGACGTTTACACAGAGGAAACTCCAAAATTTAGTATATGCCTTAGCTAAAATTGTCAGTTTAGCGATGATTTGACAAAAATTGTCAATATTTTAGCTGTAATTTTAACTTGGAGTATAAGATACCAAGCTGAATTAACTTATTTGTAAGATTTTATTTAAATCTATAAAACCATAGATTACAAGTAAAATAAATTTTGTGATCATTTATTTCCGAGGCTTAAGTGAATATGTTCCAAAACATTTTAATTATTTAAGCTCCACTAATTTCCAAGTCCAGCGAAAAATGCTTAAAATCAAATGTCATAACTAGATCTAAATAAATTGTAGATGATTAAGATTAACAATTAGTAATCTGAAAAAATAAATCGAATTTAAAAATACATCATTGACGTAACGTCAAAATGTTGCACTTATTTCTGGTTTAATGCTGCATGTTACCAGCCAATTCCAATTTTTCACAAAACCTCTCTTACAACAAAGATACATTGATAATAGCATAATTGGTTGGTGTACTTAACATAATTTGACATGCACCCCACCACAAGACAACCTTAATAATTAAAATAAAATTGGTGGTAGAAGGAGATTGAAATGCGGATAAGATAAGATGCCACATTACCATAGCACTACCAAATACTTGAGCTTCTGGGTTGGGTTGGCTTTAACCTTTTGCAGATTAAAATCTCCTTGGCATAAATTCATTAAATTCTGTTGAGGGATTTGCAACGAGATTCTCAATCCTTGTCAACAAATATCTATTCCGCAAGTCACTCATTATTCTGAGCGAATCACGGCAAAAACATGCATAATCTGACTTGTTGTAGGTTACTACTGTCTGCTAATTATGTATCTTGTAGAAATTAATGTAACCAAATTGGTCAACATGTCTCATGAAATTTTCATCCAGTCTCAGTTTTAGGATTTGCAATTACAGGCATGATACTGGGAAGCATATCAATTTATACGAGTGAATTTGGAGTGGATCGGCTGCCAATTAAAATGATTGAACAGTGTGGCTTATCGTCGTGGCAGGTTGCAGGATTGGTGATCTTGTGCAGCGATTTTTAGTAAAAAATTTATTACAAAATTCCAATATTTGGTAAGTACTAGAAAACTCCGTAATTCGTAGTTAAGTGCATGCTATGATTATACATGAAAAACGAAGAGATCGGCTAAAATCATTTTGTGCATAAAAATGGTGATTATTATTGCTTTTTTAAATACGCAACAAAAAGTGCATGAAAATGCTTCAAAAAGAAATAGAAGAGGTTCTACAACTAAAGTGAAATAAGCAATAGTTCAAGTTTGCCCTAACAAAAATGTTAATTGCAGACAAAATTAATTGTCAAAAATATGGTCCTATTTTTTGACCTACTCGGAGCTCTGCTGGTGTCGAACGTTTTGCAAGAAAACGACGGGTCCAGATCATTATCACCTCTTCCCAACAGTTTCAAGTATTACTCGAATAGAAAAGGTGCTTCAATTATAAAATAATTATATTCACAACACTTTTTATCACATTCAAATATCTACATTCAAGATTTTACACTCCAATTAATCCTCCTCCTTCAAATACACAGGTTCACAAGTGGTGGAAGTCGACTGGAATAATCAATGTCATGTCTTTGACAATGGGTACATTATTTCGACACATTTCCTTATCCTGAATTTTTTTTAACTTAAATTAATTTTTTTTTCGATTCATCATAATGCTGATCTTTGTTCATTCAGACACGCCGAATGGTTTCGGAACACTAGAGCCGGCCAAATAACGCTACTCAATTACATCCAGTTTCACATCCTACTGCAAAAGTGTGACTTGGATTCCGGGTTAAAATCCGGTTTGGGAAGATCCGAACCGGGAGTGGAAATGGACAATGGTTCTAATTTTACAAGTGAACATCATGTCAATAAAAATATGATAATGAGCATGTGGAATAACACCCGTCTTCCGAGCGCATTAGTTCCACCCGGTGATTTTAACAATCATCAAGCACTCTTTAATGAATCGGATGTCGAAATTTTCATGGATTATGCCAACACGACCAATACCAGTAGCAGTGGAACCCCTCTTATTTTTCCAGGTTTGTCATTGATTTCCTGGAGACTATTAATAATACTTGAAATATTCTTTTATCACTAACACAGGGACAAAATGGTGTGGCCGAGGGGACATTGCACGCTCACCTGAGGTGATTAGTTTTACCATCAAAAGTAAATTTAAAAAATGTTAATGATATCCCGAATCTGAAATGAATAGGATCTCGGAATATATGCGGGAACCGATGCATGCTGCCGGGATCATGACCACTGCCCGAAAAACATTGTGGCAAGAAGTAGCAATTATGGATTAGAGAATACTGGAGATTACACCAGGTCAACGTCAATACCTTATCAACAACTTTATGCTATTCTCATAACTTAATTTTGACCAACATCAAAATTTTTTACAGATCCCATTGTGATTGTGATCAAACGTTTTTAAAGTGTTTAGAAAAGGATCGATCACTCAGCGCTTTGACTAGTTTCAAAATTGCAAGTATATATTTTAATATTTTGCAACCGAAATGTTTTGACTATAGACATCCCTCAATTGGGTGTCGAGAACGGAGACTGTCGTAAGATGACGAACCAAAATATTGATAAATCATGATATTATATAACAAAAATCATGCATTATTAAATGTTCGCAGTGGAGATTGCATCAACCACCTCTACGATTTTCAACAGCCGGCATCTTACCAATTTTTTTCTGCCCAGCCCTACATCCTACGCGAAGCAAAGCAACTTTATAACACAATTTTGTATGGGAATAGCAATTTCTCGCCTTCCATCCCAACTTCGATACCATTGCCAAACTCAGCCATGGTTAGCGATGTCATAAACAATCTTCCTAAACCACCCCTCATTTCTGATAATCTATTAGCAAGAACCGGATAAAATGTATAACTTTATTTTAACGTAAATAATATATTCACAAGTAGAATTGTTTTAAGAAAAGTTTAAACTTTAAAAACTGTTCAATACATAATTTAAATAGCTCTTATCGTTAAGTAGTGTTAATAAAAGAATTGTTATTAGTCCCATTTTCTTGATCCATTGAAGTAGTCATGGGCAAGGGAGATGATGTCGGCGTTGTAAGATTTTTCTTAGCTGCCAATGAAAATTTGGGACTGTCAAAAAACTGGTAGGCCTTATTTGCCGTGGTGTTTAACAGATATCTCTGACAATGAATATTAAGGAACCTAAAACGACAATATGCAAATAATATTCGCGAATAAAATTCAAGATGCCTTTTCAAAATTACTGACCCTCCATACTCCTCGCATTCGATGATTGGATAATCTTCTCTAAAACATTGTAGACCGAAAATGGTAAAGTATAAAACACCAATGTGGACACTTGCGGATTCCCTGCCTTGTCCTAAACACTCCCTGAATTTTTGGTCACAATAACAGTGAGACCTGCAAAAATTACAAATTAATTGTGGCACCCACCGACCTTATCCTTGTGTAACTCACCTTGTCCAGGGTGACGAGTTGCAAAGTTCCGGAAATGCCGAGTGGCAACTGTAACCATTCACAAAATCCGTGCAAAAATCTGCAAAATGCAAAACATTGTATTATAATCCTACATCACTATCATTTTAATGCTGTTTAATTTTATTTTTAAATTCAATTTTTTACCATGTTCCCTACAACATTTGTCCGTTTCAATGTAGTAACCCAGATCTGAATAGTTGGCAGCAATGTTACCAGCCCCACAGTAGTGAGTACCTATGCAAAAAAGAGTTTTTACTGCAAAAAATTAGACTCAAACTGAGTCACTCAATTAGTGTAATTAGGTACAATACCTGGATAAATTAAGATAGATTTTTCACGTAAGCTAATAACAAATTGAGTCGCATTTATCCTATCATTTTGATACAATTGACACAAATCACTAATTGTATCCACTGTGTTTTCATCTGCACGGTATAAATTGGGATGTGGTGTCCGGACGGAAATAATGCGCTTGATCAGTCTAAGAAAAATCATAAGATAAAATTGTCAGACAGTTCGAGTTTGGTAACTTCATTACATTGATCCACTAACCTTAGATCATCCACTACATGACATCCCAAATCTGGTAAAATAAAGACAGCCTTATCTCCATCCGTATTGATAATAATGGGATACAAGTCGCTGTCCAGCTCTCCAAAGGAATTATAAAACAATGGAAACAACACCACATAAATCAACAAAGTTCCAGGTGACGAAATTTGATTTATCCAGCCCTGCATTTTTTTGGTGGTCAAAATGTCGCCAATTTTTTTTTAGCACACCTCAATCCTTGATCTTTAATCCTTATCCAGAAACTTATCCTGCGTTCACCGCACACACTCTGGATTAATAATCAATGGGAATAAAAGGATTCCAACATTTATATAAGTTTGATAAATTCACGCATTATTTATGCCACGCGTAGTACGCACTTGTACCAAATTTAACACAATACAAGGCCCCAGTCAGGTTCAAGCCCCACAAAGTCAATGTCATGCCAGTGAGTTGTCTCCTTGTATTGAAATTGATTAATATTAATAAATATTGTGATCCCTGTCTGTTCCCGATTGTCTCCCGGCGAGGTTAATCATCGCCAATGAACTTCATTCATGGTCACATCATACCTAGTTGTAGACAGGTAGATATGAAAATGGATATGGAAATTATTGGCATTGGTTCCAGATTAAAATATAATTTAAACTTTGAATTTTAAACACTTTTCAGAACCCACTTATTCCTGTCACTGAAGGCAACAGTAATATCCATTATCATGAGGCGTGCACTGTCATAAAATCACATAACAAGTTTGATCTCTCAGAAATAACTGAAAACGCTCTTCCCGTAAATTATGCATTTACACAAACTTGTAAGCCATGCAAGTAAATAGCTCTGAAAATAAAATAGTAAAAATTCCACCCACCCTTACTTTCCCTTGCAAAAGACTCCCTTTCAATTTACAATTGAAATCATCAATTAACTACTGATTGCCGATACTCAATCAATCAATAATCAATCAATTCCATCAATTGTTATCAATTTCCCCATCCATGATATGAGCAAAGTAGCAAAAATCTCACTTCCCAGCCCCACACCGCCATCTGTGGCAGTCTCCTCCAACCAGCCCGGTCCTCGTTGAATTAGGGTTTCTCTCCTCGTGCTACTCTTCGTCTGTTGGAAATTTACAAGTTGGAAATTTAGTCTCGTTTTTAATAATTCGAGAACTATGGCTCCTAAAAAGGAAGGTAAGCACTTATCTCCCCCACTTATCCTGAAGGAGAGTCTCTCACTAGTTTGCAGTTTGTGGATAAGTAAGTTTTCAATATTTAATTTTTTCCTACTTTCCAGATAAGAAACCGGCGAAAGCCGCTGCACCCAAGAAAGATAAGAAGCCCTCAACCTCTCCAGCTGTTCCCAAGGTTAAGAAACCTAAGGTCAAGAAGGTCAAACCAACTCTGACCACGGTACAAAAGAGGGCAGTCTTGAAACAGAGGCGGAGACAACTTGCAATCAATAAGGCACTCAAGGTCCAGAAGAAGGTGAGATAAGTCACATTAAGCGAGTCTAATTGTGCTTAGTTTCACAATAATTAGGGTCTTAAATATAATTGTGATGATACGTTATGTGGGAATCTCGCTGACTTGATGTGATTACAAAATATCGCATTTTTCTGATTTTAATTTAAAGATTGCTCTTGAAGTGGATTGGGAATGGTTTACAATTAAAATGCACTCAATACTAATAAATGTATTCATCTTATCTTTCCAGGTTATCAAAGGACCAGACGGAGAACGAAGTCGCGCCCGGAAAATCCGTTCCACCGTCCAATTCAAACGTCCCCGAACATTCCGACCCCCAAGGAATCCAAAGTTTCCGAAACGTTCTGCACCAAAGCGATGTCGGATGGATGCTTACAACGTGATTCAATACCCCCTCACAACGGAAGCTGCCATGAAAAAGATTGAAGATAACAATACCCTCGTCTTCATTATTCACTTGAAAGCTAACAAGTTTCACGTTAAGGCCGCCGTTAAGAAACTTTATGAAGTCGACGTAGCTAAGGTGAACACCCTGGTGCGACCCGATGGGAAGAAGAAGGCTTATGTCAGACTTGCCCCAGATTTTGATGCCTTAGACGTTGCCAACAAGATAGGGATCATCTAAACAATATATAACTAAATATATTTTTAAGCGTCCTCCTCCTGTTTTTGGTAACTTTGTCGTAAAGGAATAAAAAAAATGTAAAGCAAGTCCCTGACCTGACCTTTCCTTAGTCATCTGTACCAGTGCGTGAGTTGCTCATTTCATGATTTCATATAATAGCTATTTTTATTCCTACTTTTGTCAACTAGACCACATAAGCCGGCTCATTCTTAGTTCCTGCTCCATACCATGATTATTATGAATCTGCATCATATTTAAACCCAGTTTAAGAGACACTATCATAAAAGTTTAGTTTGGTTTGCTCCAAAAAATCTTTGTTGACTGCCACCAGTTCGTTAGCTCGGGATGAGTAGGACATCGCATGTGTTCGGTCGGGGATGAGGTGTGGGGAGGTGTACTAAGGAGGAGGGGCTTATCAGGGAAAATGGCAGTGGCCGGGATTTGAGTAACACACGACTCGTAGTAGCTCTTTGTAGTTTGGAAGGAGTGTAGTGGCAGTTAGGGTGCTCTTCGTAGTGTCCAGTTTGTAACTTGTAGTGTGTAACTTATATAACTTTCAAAAAATTAAATTATTAGTTCAAACTTTTGACATGAGTGAAGACTTAGACTTCGTGGTTAAAATGGACAACTCCGCCGATGGTGGGATACAGGCGGAAGTTCCCAATGATCCGGGGTAAGCAATGTTTCCTTCAAAAATATATTTCAAAATTTTGAACTTTAAAAAAATTTTGATTAAAATTTCACTCATTTCCAATCTTCATGCAAATCCGTGTCTCATTGTGTCCTGCAGGAAAATGTTCATCGGTGGTCTAAGCTGGCAAACTAGTCCTGGTGAGTTACTTAGTTCGCCCCGGATATATTTTATGTTATAAGAAACCCATCCATCCGATGTCTTTGTTGATGGATGGACACACATATGGCAAAGGATTGGACTTAGTTTTGTGCTTTGTTTTACATTTTTTAGAGAGCTTACGAGATTATTTCAGCAAGTTTGGAGAAATCGCGGAAGTCATGGTTATGAAAGATCCTACAACTAGGCGATCCAGGTAGGAATTTAGTGATTGAGATAATGCATGGTTATCATGTTTTATCAAGTTCAGCGTTGGTGTGGAGTGTTCAAAAAGTGGTGGTTTAATTTACAGAGGCTTCGGCTTTGTCACATTCTCGGACCCCTCAGCAGTGGACAAGATTTTGGCTCAAGGAACCCATGAATTGGACGGCAAAAAAGTGAGTACTGTCAATTTATGTATATTCAGATTCCCATATCTCGGGTAATGACTGCATGCAAATGAGTACAACTACTCTGATTTGCAGATTGATCCCAAAGTTGCATTCCCCAGGAGAGCACATCCAAAGGTAGTCATAAATATATTTTTGGGCAAATTTACATTTTGAGACAGTTGTGTGTTGAATGGAATGAACATCTTTTCAGATGGTCACTCGAACAAAGAAGATATTTGTTGGAGGATTATCTGCACCTACTACCATTGAGGATGTACGGACATACTTTGAGCAGTTTGGCCCAATCGAAGATGCAATGCTGATGTTTGACAAGCAAACCAACAGACACCGAGGTAAATGTCTGACATAGTATATGATAATATTGAGTACTTGGCTATGTATGAATGTATCCAGTGTTGGGAGTGAGTGCTTGGTCGATTTGGTAATGGTGGAGGGCAAAAGGAATCAATGAGTTGAATTATGTGACTTGGAATACAAGAGGAAATGTGAATATTGGAGAGAGTTCACTATAATATTTCATTCTTGACACGTTATGAAAAGAGGAAATATGTATATGTAAGCGAAAGCCTGAAATTTGTTTCCTTTTATGTATTTACAGGCTTTGGATTCGTCACGTTCCAAAATGAAGATGTGGTTGACAAAGTCTGCGAAATCCATTTCCACGAAATCAATAACAAAATGGTGAGTTCTTCTTCGAATAGCGGTGGTTGTGAGTTCCGTATTATGGAAAAAGTAGTGAGTGCGAGTGACCAGCTAGCTGAAGGATGAGAGGAAGTGATAGTTTTTTTGATTGGTGGAGTGACCCCTATGGTACTACCTGCCACCCACCAATGTCTTCAATCTCTCAACTTAAGTTGAGATTCTCAACGAAGTATAAAGTGTGTTTCGACATATGGACCCCATCTAAAATGAGTGGTGTCCCCTTACTTGTGTCGCAGGTCGAGTGTAAAAAGGCGCAACCTAAAGAAGTGATGCTACCCGCAAATTTGGCAAAGGCAAGAGCGTCAACGTCAACTCGCGGAGCGAGTTATGGTGAGTTCATTCTAATTCCCACCATGAGCGCGACACATGCTGCCCCAACCTCCATCAGATACACACCCTATGCCATCCCAATTGCGACAGCCTCATCGGCTGCGACCCATTCGTCATCCCATTTGTCCGGAAGTTCCCGGACGCATCACATTCTCTCCACTCTTGAGCATGGTCTCAGCCCTTACATGACGCATAATAAGAATGTTTTTGGCTTAATTGCTAATCATCATCATCACAATATTCCTAACCCCCAAACGACAGGTATCACTATAAATCATCCCATTGGGTTGACTATGCTCCCCATTCAAACGGTAGGAATTTGAGATAGGGCTCCTCCCTTCTATCCTCATATGCTCTAGTGCACCAGTTAGTGGAAAAGGCAGCACATTTAACATCAGTACATTAATTGAGGGTAGTTTTGAGAAAATATTCCAGAGAAATTAAGGAAATTATCTCATGTAATAATCATACGACGAAAGATGTGATGTGACTAGTCCTAGGGGTAGGATGAGACAAATATAAGTCAAAGGACGTAGCAGAGGATGATAATGCCCTGATAAGTGTCCTCTCCAGAGCCGCCCGTAGTTGTGTCTTACTAGTGAATTAGATTTTCGTACAAAAAAA
>JAAXNX010000800.1:0-22958 GCA_036491905.1 Folsomia manolachei | reverse complement strand
ACGGATGATGTCATTTTGACGTCTCGGTGAAAACGTTGGTTTTAGCACCAGCCGTTAGCGTCGCTAGTGCGCACAAGTGGGCCTGTCTCTTACCAACGTAAGAGACAGGTATCTTGTCTAGCCACAAGCATGTAATATTTTTTATCCGAGATGAATCCCAAAATATTGGGCATACAATGAAACATCATAGACATTAATATGGAGAAAGTTGAATTTCCAAATCGATACGCCATCATTTAATGAAGAACGTTTAGCGACAGTTAAATATATTTGTCATACAAAAATGAACCTTTGTCCTCATTCCGTCCCATCATTTAAGTTGATGTAGGACACACCTCAATTTATCCAAAATACAGATCGATTCTTCTCCAACAATCCAGGATCGATTCAATTGACACAATTTGTCATCAATAAAGAAAGCATTTCCACAACGCAAATCCAACCAAAATACAACATCCATCCATCGTCCTTATTTTGTCCTCGTCACCAAAGACATGGCTGGCGTCCTCTCTCTCCACGAGCTTCTGCTCCAACTAACTCTCGCAACTCATCAAATAGGTCACTCTCTGGTTTTATAGTGGGTGGGAGTCCCGTTCCCCCAACCTCTATCCCCCACCAGTGTCAGTATTCATTTCCCCTGAGGTAGAAATACTTCACCAGAACCGTGGCAGGGTTTGGGGGACGTCCTGCCAAAAGTTGGCCAATTTTCCATTCTACTCAACATCCACCTACGCCTGTGAGAGTGAGACGCTTGACTATTGGTTCGGGGACCACCAGGCGCCAGGAAGAGTGCAGAATTGGCAGTTCACTCTAAATTCATGATGGACAAGAAAAACTTGATTCCATTCAAGGAGAGGGAGCTGGGTGGATGGGCTGCCTTGCGTGTAAAGGTGCTTTAGAAAAGTGTAAAAAATGGCTGTGGGTATCTCACTCCGTATTCCTGAAAAGGGGGACTTAACACGGTGTATGAGGAAATTATGACAAAAATATTTACAAACAAGTTGATTGAATGGGGTAAGGAAAAAATGTAAATTTTTAGAAATACTTACAAATTCCAAGGAGTCGAATATCCATCAGGAAGAAAATGAGGATGAAATATATGCAAGCCCCACTGGTTAGTATCCTTCAGAGCTCATTGAAAGATTGGAAAAGTCCCCTCATTTCTATTTGGATCTTAGAAGAAGAAGGTTCTCCGCGTAGCACTTATCGACCTCAGTGTTTACCCACAAGATACCGATAACCTTAGTCAAGGCCCTTGTGGTCAAAGGGTAGTCAACGGGTGGGAGTAGGAACAAGATTTTATACAACAATAAGGTGGGCCGGATAGCTGCGCTTTATATTACGTGCTAATCAAGGCTTATATAAGGCGACAATATTGAAATCGTGGTGTTGAGTTGAGGGAGGGTTTTTTTGTGAAAATAGAAATTAATTAGGATTATCATTGCACAGTTGGCCATCAAGTTTTGAAGGAGAAGGACATTTAATAGTTTTGAAGGAGGAAGAATGAAGAATGTCCACTTTTTCTTCAGCTATATTGTTTAGGCGGGTTTTTACTGTTGGTAGAACAAGATCTTGGAAATAAGTGAGGAGTGACAGCTGACGAGATTTATTAAAGATTTAGAAATTATTCCGCATAATTGTTTGAGATAAGAAGGTCTCCTAGTGGAAGGATAAGAGAGTGGGTGGGTGTGAGGACATGTTTATTGCGTAACAATTTTAATGGCGGGAGATTGATTACGAGTATTTATTGAAATATTTCGGATTCTATTTTTTAATTGGATTCATAATTCTCTAAAAGTAATCAGAAAAGAACTGGTTGTACTTCAGATTGTAGGTTGCTTTAATAGTTAAATAAAATAATCTGGTCAGCTGTGCAGTATGGACATGATTAGCATTCATCTCATCACAAATTAAAACGCCAAACTAATTGACTGTTTCTTATTCCGACATTGACACATTTTATGATTTAATGGATGTACTTTAATTTTAATTTCAGGGGATCGCTCAACTGACACGTCCAAGTCGATGACTACGTTGTGGACATTAAGCCGTGAATGATAGTCGCACATGTATTGACCGGCGGTTATCATTCATCGCGGTCTCCCAGATGTATTATGTTGTAGGAGCTGAATATGCCAAGCCCATCACCCTCCGTGTCGACGGCAGGAAATACCACTGTGGTCAATTCTCCTGTCAATGGTAAAGGGAACAATATATTGCAGTTTTGTAGTTTAATTTCATTTTGATTGTGGTGCATCTACTTTAATATTTCCAAAAATATAATTGATATCGTTTTGCAGGTGTGGATTCACCCGGAAACAAACCTGTGGCCTTTCTTCCTTCTCCCACAGCTGCTGGAGTCACAATTAACGGAAACGGGATAACCTCACCTGGTAAATTTCAAACATTTTCAAATTGTTTAATGTTTGGGACGTCTTTAACTTTGTATTGCTTGTCAACAGGCAACAGTTTACAAAATGGAGTAACTCGTTTGGTGACACAGGGTGCTTCAGCTGTCCATGCTCCAATTGGTATTCATACGACTTCGACTGGTGTGGTGACAAATCAACAAAATGTTATTCGAACTGGACTGAGTGGCATCAGCAACGTTTTGAGTACCGGAGGTGTCACTCCGGGTATTAGACAGGCCACCTTAGGTACCTTGATAAGTGGAACAGGAGTGACCGGTGCTAATAGTATTAGCTCCCTGCAAGGGCCAGCTATGACAGTTAACAACAGTAGTGGTGGCGCTACAAGCACTTCTACAGGTCAGGCTGGTCAGAATCAGACTATAGTACTCTCCAAAGGAACTGTCACGATGGCGTCACCGGGAACAATTGGACTGAGTCAAAATCCTCCTCCTCCTGGACCTCCTACCAATCACCAGGGTCAACCTATTGCCATCGGCACTGGAGCAGGGCTACAGTTTGTGAATATGAACAATTTAAATACTGTGCGTGCCACTGCAGTCAACGTTGGTGCTGGTGGAAATCCTGGAGGAACTCATCACATTGTTGCTGCTGGTCCAGCAGGAGGAAAAAACATTGGTCAGCGGATGATAATTAGTCCACAAATGTTAAATACGAGACCTGGTCAACCTGGGGTAAGTTTCTTTTTGTTTATATTAATTAAAATTCAAATCGATGGTTGGAAGAGAAGCTGATAACCTGGAAATGGACACCGGCCGACCCTACAATTGTTTGAGAGTATAACATGTGGTGATGTGGTCAATATAATATGGGGTTTCAATTCAAGTATATCATGACGACCTTTTTTGCTACGGTCTATCTATTGATTTGTACGGATACGAACAGAACTTGCGAAACAAATAATCACGCTGGAAATTCACGACTACCAACTACCACACCCGAGCGATGTTTAAGTTGGACTTTGCTGGGTCGTATTTGGTCATTTTGTTCTTTCTTCGGTCCATAAAAAACCAAAACTGCTAACAATCCCTTCCATACCCTGTCCCTCATATCTTTCTTTTTATTTGATGGTTAACTGATTTATTTCTCGGTTGAGGTTGAAGTAGGTGAAAAACTAATATAGCGATTGCCTTGATAGTGAATTCCGGGTAGCGGTGTGCTTAACATTCATTCATTTCACAATTGTTTTATTTTATTTTAGTAGTTTTGTTTATGCAAAAAAAATTCAATGGAATCATTTTTGTATTGTACTATAGTTGAGTATAAGCCACTCATTCATTCTTGATTCATTTGCAAAATAACAACTTGGCCAATGTAACCTAGATTTGCTCAGTCCATTGTAGATATCGTAGAGTATAGTTTAGCCGTCTGTAGCCAATTGATTTCAGTTATTCAACACCTTGATTTCAGTTATTCAACACCTTGATTTAAAATCAAGAGTCTAGACTATTCATATTTTTGCAGTACATCAATGATAACAGGAGTACTTTTTTTTAGATTGCATAGTCAGTGACACGATTTGTTATCCTAAACCTTTGATGTGATAATAGGTTGACGAGTATCATTCTGAGTCTGATTTCTCTGAGTTTCTCTTGCCAAATTGTAAGAGTAGTCCTAATACTAACGACGACGTCGTTGTGGAAGAAGCTGAAAGTTTGAAATGTAAATTTAACGACACAAACAACGACAAATCGCCAAAAGGGATTGACCAATCGCAGGAAGATCTGGTTTCACCCAAGGCTCAATCACCTGAACCAGGTTCACCGAAAGAGAGTTCTCCCCATTCTTCTCCACCTTCTCATTTCCAACCTCCTTGCCTTAATGTCCATCCTCAATCCCGGCCTGTAATTAGAACAATTGGTAATAGCGAATGTGAGACTTTAGATGAGCCTCAGAGCCAAAAAGTATCAATAGTTGAAGTTATTTTAAATCGTGATAATAATTCCCCTGAGTACGAAACCGATAAAGTATCTTTAGTTGAAGCGAAAATAAGCACAGAAAATGATACAAGATATAGTGAAAAAGAGGAGATAAATATAATTGCTAGTGAAGAAAAGGCTGTGTATTCTACTAACATTCTCATGGAACCGTCAAGTACAAATAGTCAAAAACTAAACCTTCAAGAATACGCAGACACCACCAGTAACTCTCCAGAAGTTGAAATTGTTGAAGAATTCTTGGATAGGAAATCTGGCAAGAATGATAACCACAATAACCACTTTTCAAGAGAAGAAGAAACCCTCCTCCAAGAGCCTGAGATAGAAACTGGAGAAATTAAAACAAACAGTAATCAGAATCATTGTGAGAATATGAATACTAACATGGTTGACGAGGATTCAATTTTACATCAAAATTCGAATGATGACAATTTTTCAGATTTAATTTTTACAAAACACACGACACCTTCCACTTCATCATCCCAATCACCCCATGAAATCAGAGACTCGTTTTATTCTCGTTCACGAGACGGCAGTGTCGATCATAGTATTATTTCCCAAGAAGTTTCACATAATTCAACACACTTGAAGTCTGTCGTTTCATCCACTGATCCTCAGAAAACCAATCAGTCTTTTTATGTTGGTAGTATTTCTCGTCGTTCCTCTGGTTCCAGGGGTGAAAGTCCTTCGAATTTTGGAGCTACTGCTGGTGAACGACCATCCAACCCAGCAGCATTAATAACTTCTCCAATATATCATCAAGGACCTAATCAACAACACCAGTCAATATTACCCAAAACATCTCCAGAATTAGAGTTTGGAGTTCAATCACATTACATGCAAGATAGAAATTATGATCTCCGTCGTGGTCCATTCACCACTGACCCAAGTTTGCACTCCCAATTTCTTCATTACTCACAGTCAAATCCTGTTACCTCTCCTACTACAGATACTGGAGCAAGTTCAAGTTCCTTCAATAATACCATTGTTCAACAACATACACCTGCGATAAGAGCTACTGCTGCTAACCCGATTGGACCTCATCCGCCTGTTTCAAACTATACCAACCAACATCCGCAAAAACCTAGCCCCCAAGACAAGCAAGCTCATATGTACCATCGAATCCCAAACCAGAATCCAACTCAACATTCTCAATCACAAATTGGACAAGAATTTATGGGGAATAGACAAGCGCCCAATATAATTAGAAGACTATCACAACAAGGTCTTTCCTCACCTGTGGTGGAGAATCCTCCTGGTCATTTGCTCCCGTCTTGTGCTTATGCTTCTACACCCACACGATTGCCTCATTCTCAAGACTACAACACCTTTGTTATTAGTAGATCTCAGTCAATACCTGGACCACCTCCAGAATCAACGTCTGGTACTTCATTTGCTCAACAACAACAATACCATAACCCGACGATGGGAACAAGGTCACACAATCCTCCGTGCCAGTCCCACGTCCCTCCAAATAAATGGATGTCAATATCCTCACCTGCTTCGGAAGAAAGTGCTAGTCACATCACATCACCTCTTGTTGCTCATCATCCACCAGAAATTGCGCAGAGAAGGATGAGCAGTAGCAACAGTGAAAGTCTCCCATTTTATCCCCCACACCCACATCCTAATCAACCTGGTCAACATGTGCCTAGTAGTAGAGCGTTTTATGGTAGTCAGTCATCGCAACAACAGCCACGTCCTTCTGCCCCTGCTCATCCTCGGATGCCTATGATTATGGCCCGAAATAATCATCCGATTTCAGTTAGGAGCTCAATGCCTCCACAACGACATCACATGCCATTTGAGCCTTCAAATTTCTCGTATGATAATCAGACAAAGTCACCCATAGTCCCTACACATTCTAGTCTGCCTCCTTCAAATAGTAATCCTCATCCTACAATTTCAAATCGATATAACACGCCTGGCTCAATGGATAATTCTTCACAGATGCCTCGTAGCAATTCTTCTGACGGCGGGTATTGGGCAGTGGGTGGTAGTAGTAGTAGTTACCCAGCACCACCTCGCCAGCAAATTGTTTCAAATCCCCAATATCGACCTGCCAGTATACAAGGTAGCATGCAACAACAACAGTATTATGCTAGCCAACAACAATCACCAGGAAAAGCGAGTGGTGCTAACTTTGTGCCTAACAATACGTCCAGTGGATCATATCCTATTGTATGTCGAGTTCCTCCAATTAGGTACAGGTATCAGGGACCCCAGGATAATTATGTTCAACAACCTCATAGCAGTGGTCCTGGTAATGTTCCCCCTGTACGTTATAATAGCTTTAGCGGTAGCAATAGTGGTAGTTTTATGAGTGGTAGGGGTAATTACAATAGCTCCATGGCCTCTTCTCGACCTCCTTATTCCTCCTCAACTTATCCTCCTTCCTCCTCCCGTCCTTCTCACCCAATGCCCCATAATGTTGGTCATAGTGGTCAGTCGTCGTCGTATAAGGCTCAATTTCACGAGGGTGAAACATTCCACGGGTACAGCTCTCACATTTCCAACAGCAGTCTGCATGATGATGATATGAGGAGATTCAGGCCGGTACGTAATTGACTGTTTCGGAGGTACTAATAGATGTGCTTTGTATGTGTTGTGCAGCAAAATATCACTCTGCAAGCTTTGCCGGGGCTTCCGCCAGGGGCACAGGGTCATCTCCTCGTGAAGGTATATGTAATGTACATTAAAAAAATAATTGTGAAAAACAAGACTGAAAACAATTGAACGGTTGCATATATCTACATGAAGATGGAAAGTGGACAATACCAACTTCTGAGAGTTGGAATGTCACCGGCACCCACTGCCGCCGCAACTGGCACTCCCTCTTCCACTGTTGCGACCACCACGTCCATGTCGATCGCACAGCAGCTACCTAATATTACCCCCCCTTCATCCTCCCTATCTGTGAATAACAGTAACAATGTCGTTAGTTCTTCCCTACCCCTTATTTCCACTATTTCATCCTCTTCTTCCTCCCAACCCACCATGGTTGTTTCAAGTAATAGTCAGTTGGTAGGAACTCTCGCTGTTAGTTCGACTACCAGCAGCAATAACTCGACCAACGTGATGACAGTTCCGACGCCAGTAGCAATGGTCACCAATAGCCCTGCCGGAAATCTCAGTTCTACTAAAACTGGGACCGGCCCTTCTAGTTCCATCCCTACTACTACTACGGTTCTCTCTTCTGTCCCAACCAGTCCAACAGCCCCAGCAACTTATCGACTTCAATCAATCCCATCTAATGCCGCCAACAGTTCTGCCGTAAGTATTAGCTTCTTCTCTTTCTATACTCTGTCGCATTTTATTTCATTCCTCCACACTTTCCCTGAGTTCATGGAAAGCAGGGAAAGTTGGAAGAATAATATCAGATCGACCCTTCTTCTACTTATTTATCTTGACTAACTGCCCTCCGAATTGCGATAGCTTACTCACTGACTACATTGACAAATGTGAATACACAATTGATAGTAATAGTTAGTTTCATTCAGTGCAATACGTTTTGACGCTGGACATAATCAGGCAGTCAGAAACTCAGAAACTTATGATTTTTCTTTTGTAATCTGCAAAGTGAGATGTCGTGGACAGATTTTTAGCTGAATGTATAGAGAAAGGGTGTGCCTAATAACTACAAGTTTCTAAAACCGGGTGCTATATAAATACCCCCACCCTCGCCTTAACCACCCACATCACACCCATTTACCTTACACCATAAACGTCTTCCCTCCTTCCTCTTGCCTTTATTGTCGCTTTCCATGTAGCATGCATTGTCCAAGCTCGTTTTGTTTTAATTCTGTCTAACAATTCCGTGTGTTATTTGTTCGTTCGTCCTGTTCCATACTTGTTCTTATTTAATTTTTGATGTTAAATAATAAAATAATGGGTGAATGGCTACAAAAATGTGCATGATTTGGTTCAACATGTTTTCTGCTCTGATTTACTCAAGCGTTGTGAATTATATTTTGTAATTCTCAACAAACCCTTGTCGATTGATAGTGATTGAATCAAAAATCTCAATATTTTTCTTAATTTCTAATTGAATCTGCATGACTTTTTCTAAAGAAATTTAATATTTCCTGATTCCAGCCAGCATGTCAGTCTTGATGGCGAATAGAATGTCCTTATTGTTTCTTTAAATATTTCAAGTTTCCTCTAATAATAACAGCATGAAAATATGGAATGGTCATTGTTTGCCCATTTTTCTGAATTTTTCTGAAGAGAAAGCATGTTTAACTTTTGTTGAATGAAATGATTAATGCTATTCCGTGATACTTTACTCATCCGAATGTTGATGTTCTTCTTATGTTTTTAATTGGGACCCCTGCAGAGCGGTGTGGGGATGGTTTCAATGCCTATGCCGCAGATGTACTCACCGCCCGTTCCGCAAGCCTCCTATTCTCCCACCTACGTCTCTGCCTCCAACACTGCTAATACTGTTAGCCAGGTAGTGTTTTAAATCAAACAAACCAACACACATTTTAACCTTTATTTCTTTTATGAAGCACGACATTAGTACAATTTTAAATTCTGTAATTTATCGGACGTAATAGTCAATTAATCACAAAAGTAAGGTCGCAATTTTGATGGAGCAGTTGAACATTTTTGAGGGTTGCATAAGTTCAGTAAATTCTTTCGTGTACTAACCTGCTCAATGTATCTTACCATAGATGACGGCGGAAACGGCAAAGGTTAAATGCAAAAATTTCCTTTCCTTCCTTCTGGAATTGTCTGCCAAACAAAATCAGCAAGTTTCCAGAAATGTGAAGGCCCTTATTCAGGTAGGTAAAGTGATTAAATACGGGTAATTAATTAGTAGTTGCAAATGCATATGTTAATGCACTGCATAGCTTACCTAAGTACAGTTGCGTCGAAAGGGAAAATTGAGATGGTGGACGTGTAACGGTGAGCTGTGAAGAGCACGGTCCGACAAAGAGAAGACCGACCATCTCAATTTCAGTCTAATGCGGCTTACTTTTATTGAAATGTTTTGAATTTGTCTTGTCCTGCTTTCAGGGACTTGTGGATGGAAAAGTCAACGAGGAAAATTTTTCCGATCGACTTCAAAAGGAAGTCAACTCGCAGCCACAACCGTGTTTGGTTGGATTTTTAAAGGTTAGTATTTCCACTACCAATATTACCGACAACAATGAGATACGATTCCTTGAAAAGTGTTATCATTTTGAATGTGTTCTTTACACTTTTCAGAAAAGTTTACCACATTTACGACATTCACTAGCTACCAACGAGTTGAAAATTGAGGGAATTAAGCCTCCACCCTTGACGTCGATACCCTCTCCCACACCTATATCTGCCTTAATTCCACAACATACAGTGAGTCGAACTAAAAATTGTAATAAATAAGAATTAACTAACGATGATTCCATTCTTGATTGGCAGCAAATAAGAACACCTACAAACCTTTCCCCTCCTGTACGGATTATCACACCAATCAATCACAATAGCAATGCTACCCCACCGTATGCTGCCCCTGTGATGCCTGGAAACAACTCAATGACGTTTCCCCGTATAGTTGGACCTTCCTCAACGCAACCAAAAACACCATCGGTATATTGTATAAGTGTTTCTGTCAATGTCCAGATTGTCAGTTTTTTTTTAATTTGGTTCAATACTTGATTTATTAGACGGGTAAAACAGCCAAAGGCAAATCCAACTCTGGTACCGCCTCATCCCCTAGTTCCTCTACATCTAAACCAACAGCATCAAAATCAAGTGCCAAAGATAAAGAGAAAAAATCCATGTCCGGTTCTTCAGTTTACAGGTTTGAGTGCTTTGCAATTTTTGATATTGAAATGCGAAATTGCGAAGCATTTTGTTAACGGTTTTACACCTTCTTCCAGCGGTGATGACGATATTAATGATGTCGCCGCTATGGGTGGAGTTAACTTGGCAGAAGAATCCCAAAAAATTCTGGGATCCACGGAATTCGTTGGGACACAAATTCGTTCAATTCGCGATGAACCTTTCCTCCATTCAATCCCTCTGCAAGCTAGATTGAAAGCAATAGGTAGCGACAGTTTCTTATGTAATTATTGGTTTGTTTATATTGCATGCACAGATAAGCGATTTACTGTTCATTTCTCATGAGCATGTAATCTGGTAGCCTGTTGCAAAATTATCAGGCGATGAGTGCATTAACAGAATTTTGAATCTTTTTCTTAATACTTGTGCTCTTGCCTAACAGTTTCATATTTCATTTTTCAATACTAAAGTGACAATAAATTATTGTCACTTTATTTGGTGTTTTGAATGATACCATATTTCTTTAATAATAATACCGTTTTCCCTTTTTCGTTAGCTGCAAAACACGGATTAGATGAACCTCCACCGGAAGTTTCAGCAATGATATCCCATGCTACTGAGGAGCGATTAAAAACCTTAATTGAGAAATTAGCTGTAATATCAGAACACCGGCTGGATGTGATAAAGGTTGGTTTTAACACGAATTTCTGTCTCAATATCTATAAAAAAAAGATCGAATTTTTCAATAAACTTGACTTTATTAATATAGATGGATGATCGATACGAAGTAACACAAGATGTGAAAGGCCAACTTCGGTTTCTTGAGGAATTGGAAAAGCTGGAAAGGAAAAGACATGACGAACAAGAAAGAGAAATGTTGATTAGAGCTGCTAAAAGCCGTTCGAAATCCGAAGATCCTGAACAAGCCAAACTCAAGGCGAAAGCCAAAGAGGTTCGTGCTTTGCTTGCACAATTGTTGAAAATGTATTTATCGGAATCTTATACGAAACAATTAGATGCAAAGAATGGCAATGGAAGAGATGCGACAAAGGGAAGCAAATCAAACTGCCTTAGAAGCTATTGGACCTAGAAAGAAACCAAAACTAGAAACGCAATCAGGATCTCAAAGTACAATATCACAGGTATATTCATATTTGTAATTATAAATCTTTTTATTTGTTTACCTTTATCATCAATTTTTTTATATACTAGAGCCCACTTGGTGGAATCGGTGCTTCAGGTAGCAGTAGAACGCAGGTATTGCTATCATGAAGCGTTTTTTATAAAGTCAATTACGAATGCATATAAAATTAAACAAATCTTTAACTTGCAGATGGGAATGCGTCCGAGGCTTAAACGAGTCAACACTAGAGATTTACTCTTTCTATTGGAACAAGAAAAGGAAACTTCACGGAGCCACTTCCTGTACAAGAATTTACTTAAGTAAATCTATAATTTTAATATTACGCAGTCCCAGCGATTTTACACCGAGTTATAGATGTAAAATAACTCAATAATAATAATACCAATACACTACTGGCATTTTTTGTACAACACATGACGGTGATCAAATAATTGGTTAGATTTATAAATATACATTCTAAGTAATATATTAAAAATATAGTTAATCAGCCTTCACAATAATTGTAGAGCATGATGAGATACTCTGCATTATCGTCTTACTCTTGAATATTATTAACATTACAAAACTTAGAAGAGCTATGTAACTGAAACTTGTTCATTTTTGTTGTTGAGTTTCGGAAGCACAGAGTACGTTACGTTCCACAATTAGTTAGTTGTTACTTGAAGTATTGAATACGTTAGAGCTAACGAAATGCTGTCTTTTGTGTTATAATAAGCTTTATTTAAGTGCTGCAATCAAGGTGGTTTGTTATCGTGTGAGTTATATAGTTATCCTAAAATAATAATTATTGTACTTAATAATCTATATAATATAATTTTTATACACGTAAATGACTATCCGGAATTGAGAATTTTCCTAAATTTGATTTGTTTTTATTTTTATCTATGTCATAACTTTCGAGAATCGACTGAAAATTACTATATATACATTTAACTTACTTCTGTTGTCTGTTATCCAATCTCAGCTATGCAGTAAAAAGTAAAGTTCGATTGACCAACATCAACATCACATCATTTCCTGTATTCTCCTCCCATTTTTTTGTGCTGTCAATCCATCAAATCAAACTATTTTCTGAATTCCATGCACCACATTAAGTTCTGCTAAATGATCCAGCCACTCAATAAGATAGCTACTGCCAAATATTTTCCCATTGTCCAATTTTAAACATATTTATATTCCCAGGTAGCGCAAGTACGAATAAAACTGCAATTTAATGGATTACATTTATTACGCAATATTCATTGCATGTGCCTGAGTTTGCTCGAGAGAAAATTGAGAAAAAGTGTTTTTTACAGCGGGTGCAGTGTCAGTCTGTAAAAGAAGTTAAATTGAGAGGTCATTAATTTTTAAGTGGGTGGAAGTGGACATGCAAAGTTCCTGGACATGCAAAGTTCAGTTCGTCTGTGGCAGTAGAGGAGATAAGGCACTTGAGGAATCACCAACACACCGCACCGTCTAATCCTAAACAACTAGTCAAATAAAAAACCGGTGTTCAGTCCAAAAATTGCTCAAATTTTTAAGTTTTTGGGAAAATGGAAACTTTTAAACTCGTTCTTGGCGTCCCAACCAAAGTAATATGTTATGGAAAACATATTGAGGAAGACTTGAGTGACGTGAGCTTCGTAATTTTGGTAATTCCAGGTAGGACTTCTTTATTATTAGGAATTATCATTTTTGTTTTTATTGCAATTTTTGGAATTTATGAAAATTTTAAGGAAATCCTGGGATCGTAGATTATTATCGCGAGTTTATGGCTGAGCTTTATCGTGGTGTTACCCAGAAATATCCTGGAACGCTTATTTCTGTTTGGGGAATTAGTCACTCGGGCCATCAAATGGATAATTTAGACCCAAATCTTTTCCCTGTCTTAAAAGGTTTCAATCACTTTCATTTGATATTTGAATGTCAATGATATAAAAACATTAATCTTTTTTTTTAGATAACCAAGATTTATACAGTTTGGAAGGGCAGTTCAACCATAAGTTTGAATTCACCAAGACTTACATTCCAAGTCATATTAAGGTAATCGGGATTGGTCATTCCATTGGGTGCAAAACATGGTCCGAGGTTATTAAAAGGATTGACGTGGCAAGAAATGCTAATGCTGGACAACATTCGGATATCAAGGTTCCTGAAATTTCAAAATGTTTCATGCTGTTCCCCACAATGGAAAGGTAACAGATATTTTTCAAACTATTTTTCACCTATGAACTGGTATTTATTAATATAATGATCGGTTATAGAATGCGAACAACGCCTAATGGGAAATTTTTCTCGACTTTCCTTCCATATGAGACCTACATTGACGCATTCCTTAAACTGGTGATGATGCTCCCGACTGTTTTTCATAAAATGTTTTTAAAAATTGTCTTCTTCCGGAGAAATGTTCCCAAAACTGCACGCGATATTACTCTCACGCTCTTTAAACCGGATGTGTTTTATAAAGTTATTCACATGGCCAAGTGCGAATTAGAACAAGTCTGGGATTTGGATGTGCACACCTTACAGAGTAATGTGGATAAGCTACATTATTACTTTGGCACCACAGACGATTGGATGCCTTTGGAATATGTGAATGATATGAAAATTAGGGTACCCGGTATGAGCTACCAAGTTTGCGAGAAGGGTATGGAACATGCATTTGTTATTAAGGATAGCGCTCTTATGGCTGAAACAATTTGTTCTTTGATTGATATATCAGCTTTCTAAATTCGCAGTAACAAAAATAATTACACATTTCTGTGATCAAAGTTCCAGTAATAATATTTACGTCAATAAAAACATCTATCACCGGTTACTAATAGTCAGGTTATGATTCTTGTAGATATTCGTGGATGTCTTATACAGTTTGTATTATAATCATGTTATTCTTATAGCGCCAGTAAGCTGATATTTTTATTCTGCTTCTGGTGGCTCTTCCCACGTTTCGTATTCTTGAGGTTCCACATAGTTTTGCGGATTGGGATATTCGTATTCTCCTAGTTCCTCGCCATATCCTTTTGCTTCCTGGACGTATTCTGCTAATGGATGATAGCTCTCTTCAACGCCTGCTGCGGTATTCCTCAACATATCTACAAAATATTTGAATAATTGACTTGCTCAAAAATTTACACTCTTTAACTTTTGTGTTAGTAGTTGACTTACCGTCCAAAAGATCTCGGCTTGTGATGCCAACCTTTTGAGACCTCTTGGTTTGTCTGTCAATCCATTTCATGAAGCGATCAGGTTCGCCATTATCCAGTGCACCATCCTTCCTTGCACCACCCATTGTAGTGTCGAGAAGATCATTGAGGAAATGTTTGGCAAACATAGCGTTTGAGATGTTGTCCCCAGCTTCTCGAGCCTTCTCCATAGCTTCCCTATCCTGTTGAATTAGTCTCGTGTTGGCCTCCACAAGGTCTTGCTGGCGTTTTTGAAGTCGTTGGAGCCGAATGAGCTCCAAACTTCTTTTAGTTTCGTAAGCACGCTGTTGAGCCATCAACGCGTCTAGCTCGTTCTCCATCATGAGTTCCAATAATGCCTGGGCAAAATGGTCGACTTTTACAATACGGGACCAACGAGCCAATAATAATATTGCACTAATTCTTAGTACCTGTTCCACAACTGCGGAAACACAGTTGGTCACAACATTCGCAATTTCTTGGTCGAAATAAAATAGTTCACCAGGGATAATCTGAGTCTCTGCATCTTCTCCGGGTTCCACTGGTCTAACCATGGATTGTCCCAGGAGTTCGTAACTTAAATCGGACACAACATCCGTTTGAGTGCAATTTGGGACTACGGGAGCTTGATCTGCTAGAATTTCGTAATATGTGTCTGTTTGGCATTCTGTGGTAATCTTTCCAACCGAATTGGATTCATCCTCGGCAGAGGTTTTTGGCTTGACTTTTTTTCGAGCTGCTTTAGACTTTGTTGGAGTAGTAATTTTGAGTTCTTTGGTCTTTTCGTCGATTGACACACATTTTTTGAGTGTGCGAATATATAATCTGCACAAGGGATCCTTTCGTACCATATCGAAACATGGGTAGAATGGTTCCTCCTAAGAGTTGGACAAATGTTGGTTGGTTGGAAATTGTGAAACACAGAACCTCTAAAAAAGTTTATGCAATAATTACGGGAATGTGTGGTCCCAGGTCGAATGCATAGCTTCCCCGTCGTACACGAGGATCCGCCATTATGTTGTAGTATTTAAGATTGGACCTTAAATATGAATTGAAAAGTCATTTATTATTGTCAACTATGTCGACACCTTCAAGAATTTCATAACCGTTGGTAAACTGCATTTTACTTTTTCTCTTTTGGCACCCTTGGTGGACAGACGTATTTGGTGGTAGGCTTTGGCATGCTGGCAAATTTAAAGAGAGGTGGGCCATCGCCATCACGGCGTCTGCATACACTGACAAACATTTTTGCGTACTTCGAAGCTGGATGACTATATTAGTCAAGACGAGGACGAGGTGACCTGGGTGGGATAGAATATCGTTGCAGCTAAAAATTTAAGCATTATAACTTGATGGACATAATACCTGTCCTGTCACAGGACTCCTGTGTTAATGATAGCCCAGTGAACCCTGATCAGGATGAGTCCTCAGCATTGATATGTATTCAGAAATTCCACTGTCGCATTTTTATTTCTGTCTGCAGTGTACGATCATAATATTCGCATTTCGAATTGGTTTTTCTTATTAGGATCTTTACCTTAGTGACGTTTTGTTTTGGAAATTGAGTGGCATAATAATATAAAATGAACTCTATAAAGAATTGGATGATTTATGCAGAACATGAAAAATAGCGATGTTTGAAATATTTTATAGTTCTTTCCACATTTACTACGACAATTTTATTTAGCCATAGTCCACAAAAATTATCACATCGTAACAAAAGTAACATTCTGCTGCTAATTTCTGCACTACGATAAGTTAGATAACGCACTATACGCAAGTATAAAATGTCCAGTAGATACCTTTTCAATAGAAAATAGCAACTTTGATCTACAGCGTTTTAGAGTTTCAAATCATGGCACGAAATTACACATTTCCCAAACATTCCGTTGTTTTTGCATCCATTCTTCTGTACTTCATTGTACGAGGATACAATTTTTGAAATTACAAGCTATTATATATTGTTTAGTACTATAAAATAGTATCACAGAAATTCGGGCATCAGGTTCTTTTGCGTATAAAAGTTTAAACGCCGCTCGAGGTACAATTGGATGGTGTGTTCATTATGGCGATTACATTTCTTTCTACGTCAAAAATACTCCCACTTACTAATTCTAATGTATATTGGAAATAATATAGTTTTTTTCCAATTTACGGATACAAATGGTAACTTCTTTGTATTATGACACATTACATGTATACTATAAGTTAAGGAACCTTAGTCATAATTATATATTTTAATTTTGGTATATGTATATCTCATAATTATAATTTACGGCATGAACACCAAACACGTATTACATCAAAATTCAAAGAGAGGACAAAGAGTATTTTCCGTTGCTTGTTACATGAAAAAATATAAGAAAGCGCTAAATTAAACGTAGACAAAGTTGTACTCATTATATTTGACATGGCTGCAATTTATAAATATTATGGCTCACTGCTTCAGGCGTAGCGAGATATTTAGAGAGCTTCTTCTGGTAAATCATACTCTAGATGACTATATTTCCAATTCTGATCATTACGAGGCGACAATAAATAAATGGTTAAACTTGTGAAGATTGAGGAGGATCATTACCGGCGTCATCAACTTCCCCTGACATGGCCACCGTAACTGCTGGAAGTTGGAAAGACACGCGTCGTTCTGTTGGATCTCTGTATCCAAAATTACGTGGACCACTGTCCGTAACATGGAAAGAATCGCTGGGAGGAGATTGACTGTCTCTATCAAGGAGAGATTCTTCCTGGTTCTCTGCCATAGAAGTCATTCTTTGCTGACCATCATGTTTCCCAGTAGTGTTAGCTCTAAATGCCATTGGGGATTGAGACCTGGAGTGGGATCGAGATTGGGTTGGAGAGGTACTGATGAAATGTGCTTGGACGAGTTGGGGTTGATTGGATTGACTGCCGGATTCTACACTGGACATGCTATGCCATTTCCCAGAGTTAAGCAATCCAGAGGATGCTGGAACAACGAAAAACTGAACTGGTTGTTCTGACATTTTTCTTCTTCCAAATCCGGCAGGGAGTAAGAGGGTGGGTTGACCATTGTTTGAGTTGTTAGTAATGGTAAATCCACCATCAGTCGAGTTGGATGGACCAGGGGAGGAGATGGTGGAAGGATTGAAATTATTGTTAGAATTAACAAGACTCCTCCCGGAAAAGCCACCACCATATTCATTTAACAACTGATCATTCTCTTCCCGACTCCGAATAGAGAGTGTGTCCCTGGAGGAAATGGTACTCAAACGACGAGGAACTATTACCAGAGCAATTCCTGCTATTTGTCCCTGTGGCTTTCTCAGAATTGGATCACTTGGACTAGAATTCTCACCATCCGACTCCACATCATCTTCAGACTCATTGTCATCCTCATCTCCGTCCTCCTCATCAATATCTGACACTTGCTCATCTTCTTCTTCATCATCTTCGTCATCATATGTCCCAGGATTCAGTGGGCCATGAACTGGACTGGGAACAAAAAAAAAGTTAGACAGAAGTATCCACGTATTAAATTTTATGACCTGTATTAAATTTTATGACCTGGTTAAATATTAATAAACCTTACCAAATTTCCGGTTCAATGACTACTTCTTCTGAGAAAAATGCTGACTGTCTCACAAGACGGGGTCTGTTGGTGGCTATTTTAGCACTTGCCTCATCATCATCAATTATTATCACATCTGTATCTGACTTCTTTTTCACAACTTTTCTAACTTTCCCATTTCCATTACCCCCGACACGGCCACCTTTCTTCTTTTTCTTTTTCCCTTTCCGTTTTATAACGGGTTCAACCATTGTTACGGTTTTGGGGCCACTAGATCTCCGTTGCATATTTGGATTACTTGGTTGCATAATACTTGGTTGCTTATTGATTCCATCCTCGTCATTGTTTACGGATGGGTTTATTGACGTCCCTTGAAGGGAATTGTTGGTCATTGTAGAAGTTCCCGAGGGACCCGATGCAATTACTGCTGCAGACCCGGCAGCCGATGTAGGTAAATTCTTTGGCCGATTGACTGTTGCAGTAGTGGTAACATTGCTGTGTGCTCCTCCAGGAGGAAGCATGGCTGAATTATTCAAAATTGCAGATGGAGGAATTTTCTTGAAAGAAGACTTTCCTCCTCCAGAATGACTATTAGCATCACTAGAAACACTTGATCGTGAGAGACGCCATGTTGCAGTGCTGTTGAAAACAAATACTTACACTTAGTTCATCGATTCAAACATTTTGGAATAAAAATCTCAAGTCAAAATTTCACCTATTTGATGTAGCAGAAGAGTCATTTCGACTGCTGGAAAGATTGGAATCTTGGGACGGTTTTCTTGTTACTGCCCATGAATTACGACGCCGAGGTTCCAATAGACGCAATGGAATACCACAGCGATTCTGACAATATTGAAATTAATTAATCAGATTCTGAAGAATGAAAAGTATCTCGTCTATTTTTACCTGCACACGCCAAGAATCCGATCTTGAGGAGCTGAAATTATCACTAGAGACAGAAGGATGTCGTTGATGTTTTTGACTATCTGGGGGATAGTTGGCAGTTGCTGTATTGTAGAGATATCGTCGTACATTCTGCATCCTAGGATCTTCACGCTATCGAAATAAAAGTATTGCAAATTATTTTTCCTAATTGAGAAAAATTCTTGAAACGTCTCATTCCACTGACCTGTCGACTAGAATCTTTGTTATTTTGACAGAAAATATAGCGTGAGAAGAAACGACCAAAAGGACCAAGTCGTGATAGTCTCTCCGGAGCAGGGATGAATCTATGATACTTAGCATTCCCATTTACATCATCTCCTCCCGGGTGTAAACTGTAATCATGGGCAAATTTATTATGAAATTATACTCCTACGAAAATGTGAAAATTCCAAAAATTTTGCTGTAGCATAACGGCACATATAACTAACATGAATTGCTCATAAAAGAAATCGTTTTGGTGGATGAAGAATCTATAAATGTTTGAGTTTTTGCCAAACTTGCAAATTATGGCGTGATGTTATGATCATCATAATTTGATGATCATATCCTACATAAATGTTCAGTCAACCGAAAGTTATAATGCATGTTATCGGTGTACATGTTTACAAAAGCTGGTTCCAACAAAAATACAATAAATTTAGAATGTAAGTATTCCGCACATTGACGCATTTTAGCCGTGTGTGTAAAAGACGACATGATATAAAAATCTCATAATTTGAGACTTCTTTCTGAAAAACCTTTAACTCACCCAGAGTGACATATACATGGCTGTCCATCTTTGGAAACTTTATCAGTGAGACTACCCGTGTTGGGTGCGGTTTGTCGATTACTAAAATTGGAGCTGTGACGACATCGTCCTATCCCCCGAGTAACTCGGGACTCTTCGATTGCCTATTACAAAATAATTCCAGTAAATTTGTGCACATTAGCCTTCAATGTGTAATGAGGTGACCCACTTTCAACATGCACACTTACCTTACAAATTAGGATCGCATCCTTCTTGAATTGTTTCGTCAGAATTGCGTAGAGAAATGGGTTACAGCAAGAGTTGAGAGGAAGAATAAAAACCGTGAACACTTTTGCCTCTTCAAGCGAAACTAATTGCAACCCAAATGCAGCAGTTAAGGAGAAAAATGCGATCGGAAACCAACAAAGAAGATCTAACAAGTAGAACAAAACATCTTATTGTTACATTACTGTCCGGGTTTAAAACATTGTAGATTGTCGTTCATTATTACCTGTAAAAACTAGTAGAGCCATGTTCTTAGCAATCCGAGACTCGTTAGAATTCCATGCGGCAGAACCGCGGATACTGCAGTACATTTTGACGTAACAGCTCATTAGTATAGTGAATGCGACGCCATTGGCAAACATTAAAAAAACAACATATCCCAAACTAATGCCGTCCCCGGTTTCAAAGGGTAAACAAACTGCAAATTTTCTGTAGTCAGAAACTCCAAACAGCGGTAAAATTGCCATTATGAGGGCAAAGATCCAGCCTAAAACATAAAACAGAAACCATTTGATGTTTACTATATTTACAAAAATAATGTAAGCTTTTATGTATTACACTCCAATACAATTTGCGATTTAATGCATATACATGTATGAAATTGTACTAACCCAAAACCATAATGTAGCTGGCCTGTTTTAAAGACAGCCTCTGCAACATTAAATAATAATTAGAAAATAAAAAATGCAGTCTTTTGAAGCTGACAATGTCACGGGGTCCCATCACATTCTTCTATGACAGGTGGGTGTGGATAAAGGAAGTAAATATGTTGAGTAAAGAAACCAAACACTCTCAATTTGTCTAACCTTGTTAAGGTGCATGGCATGAGTGATGACATAGTGTCGTTCCAAAGTGATGACAGTTAGGGTGAAAACTGACAGTTCTGAGGAAAGTACGCCAAGAAATCCAGCCACTTGGCAGGCTGATGAAAACTGCCAGTGAATGGCAAATTTACGAAATTCTCCTAGTAAGACAAAAAAAAACTTGATCAAATACTTTTTCTCGTTTAGTAAAATCAGGTAAAATCAAACTTTCTCTGAATTTCAAGCTTCGTGACAAACTAATTTTTTTTTAGATTTAATTTAGCATTAATTGAAAGACGTAAATTGCACATACCGAGCGTGGCCGCGTCAATGACTGCGAGGAAACCTGAGTTGCACACAAATTCCAGAATTAATTTGATGGATGAGTAAAATCAAATGTTTTTACAGCCTACACTTTTTTCTATACTATACTACCACAATCTTAGGTATACTGCTTTTAGCATTCTCAATATTCTTTGCTTTCACCGTCCACCACCATGTAATGCACACAGGAAGGCGTCAAATTACATCAAATCAAGAGGAAAAGAAAACAAGCCATCCTCTTTCCCTACCTAAATAAATGCCCATGAAGAAATCTGCAATCGCTAAATTGCAAACCAGAAACCTCGGCACATCCATTTTAGTTCTTGCAAATATCTGAACAAATACAACCGTTCCATTTCCCATGAGAGCTAGCAAAAACACTATCCACACTCCACAACGTAATGTCCACCAGTCGAAAAGATCATTGCATGGCAGAAAGGGACCTGGAAACAACACAAATTCATGGATAAGGAGCTTTCTCAACAGAACAATACTTTTAGCTTGAGGTTGATTCCTTGGTTTAACAAGAAGCTGAACTCACCTGGGAGTGGGATGCATGATATATCTCTCGGACGAAATTGTCGGACTTTGGCCAACAAGGCATCATCCAGAGAACTTTCTTCAAATGGTGAATCTGTGACGGATGCAAAGGTTTCCCAAAAATCTGCCGTTAGTTCCGCCTTGTTGGAGAGATTTGCTGTAAAAATAGACCAACACAAAATTTTGGATTGAAAACATAATTTGAAATGGGACGTAGGAAAACTCATCGTGCATGTCATTCATGTGCTATGTCATGCAATCATAATACTAATATTTGTTGCTGGATTTCAGCAGCCGTCATTTCTCGTTTGATGTGCATGGATGGCTTCCAACCCAAAAAATATTTGACACGCCTTCAGGTTAGTTTCAGGCTCCAATTCCACGAACGTGGGCACAAATAATATTAAAACTTTTACTGTCCATTTGCGTTACGTCAATCTTATTTAAACGTTCAAAAAATACAATCTGGACAAGTTTACAAAGTGGGAGCTGAAACAAATTATTACCAAATACATTTCAGAGCTGAATGACAAAATTTTGACGATAGCCGGTCGCCAGGAAAGGAAATATAAGGAAGGTGTCTGCAAAATTTGTCGGATAAGCATTGACCTCTCAAGTTACTGAAGCAGGGTTAAGTTACATTCGGCGATATTCATTTTTTAGCTACACAAAATGCGTCCCTGTCAAATTAATATCACATTTGTCGTGTAACGTTGATGACTGACAGACGATAAAACATTCAACTTGAGTGTGGAAGGCTGATTTTGTTGTACAAAAATCTGTCAGAAAACTAACTGAAAACAACTGAAGTAAATCATTAATTTATGAAGTTGATTTGTGCATCAAGAAATTGAATGTAGATATCAAAATGTTCTGCTTTGAACTACCGGAAAATATTTCAGCAAATTAATTTCTCATCTCATAATTTACAATTAGTAAAAGTTTGACGAATAGTTCGAACACAAACCACAAATAAATTCCAATTAGCAATCATACCTATCTCTGGCCAAGATTCACTCAGATTTAGTAGAGCATTTTTAAAGCCTACTTCCGTTGGGTAGAGAACTGACTCTTCAATCGGGCTCTGGTCAAAGAAAGACTTTGAATTCGAAGGGTTTACTGTTTGTGCGACGAATTGGCAGCAATGGTATGCATAGGAAAGAACAAGTCGTCGAGCCCTTGGGAAGGACTCCGGTCCAGGAAATTCCTTCAAATTGGGATTATTGAAAGTTTTCACTTCCACAATTCGTTGTAAACCTTTGGTTGGCATTGTGGGGAAAAAGTTTCCTCCCAGGTTCCTGGAAATAAAATTTACCGTGAATCAATAACTTGTGGAGAAAGTCAATT